>JAQIBA010000119.1:20032-187188 GCA_028293925.1 Brueelia nebulosa | reverse complement strand
CTTAAGCGGAAAGTATTTGGGTCGTTTGATGATCCCGACGAGTTTTAAATTCGATTCCGCGCTCACAACCCCTTCGAACATCCAAAAGAAAAGCAGAAAAAATGTGAGAGGAAAGAAGGGGAAGTTAAGGATTTAAAAAAAAACCTTTCACCCAAAGCCGCGTTCCCCCCGAACCAACCTGAATGCTCGTCAGAGGAGTGAGTTTAATCTTCGTTTAGTATAATGCCTTAAAAGGAATGAAAAATGATGTTGAGAGGGTGAAATGAGGAGAAGGGGGGTGGGGGGGGGGTGCTTAAAAGGATGGCGAAATTAAAGGCACCAAAGAGGAAAATCTCTCTCCCTGGTGTAATTCCTTCTGTTCCGAGCGTTGTTCCAATGAAATGAATAAAATTAAAGTGAGAGCGATGTTATTAAAAGTTTTCCTCATGTGAAAGAAAGGAAAGTGAAAATGGGAAATCAATCGTTTCCTGCAACAATGGGAAGAGATTTGTGGGAGCATCTGACTAATCCGAGAATGGAGTCGCCGGGGTTTCGTGAGGAGATGAAGAATATCCGGAGGAAAAGCGAAATTAAGGAGACGGAGGAAATCTAAACGACAGTGTTAGAATTTTAATTCCTGCCGTCGTGTTTAGAATTTGAAAATGGCCTTTTATTCTGAAGGAGCACTTTACGGGAGAGTGAAAACTCTTCGGAGCAGTGAATAGCATCACTATACACTAATTTCAAAGAATAATTAATTTAATCGATAATCGGAGAACTTTTCCAATTAAAGAAATTCATCAGATCTTCAGCGAAGACAGAGATTTTCAAAAATACTCTTTTTCGCTGAATGAATTTATTTATTTTTTTTACATCAAATCTTCTCAGTTTAAAAGGCTTTGAATTTCTACATCAGGGCCGTTACCAGACTTCTCTGTTCACTGGCGACTGCTTCAAAGAATGTGATATAGTGGTGACGAAGAACAGTGCCCCGTTTACACGTTGACATTGAAAACTTTTCAATCAACCCTTGCGATATCTGCAAACCCCCGACAGCAACATCGCATTTAACCCATCAGTCTATTTGGCTTTGTCGCCGCTGCTGCCTTTCGACACAATTTCGCACTCGAATGGAGTCCTCGAGAAAATTAAATTTAATTAAGAGATGTGACCTTCTTCAGCGGTCAATGCCACTAATCATCGGATGTTTCAGAGTTTTGGAGATTATTTTGGTTCGTTTTTTCACTGATC
Source organism: Brueelia nebulosa (assembly GCA_028293925.1). NCBI lineage: Eukaryota > Metazoa > Arthropoda > Insecta > Psocodea > Philopteridae > Brueelia > Brueelia nebulosa. The sequence goes on along the minus strand of JAQIBA010000119.1, from coordinate 185,958 downwards.
AATTGGAGATTTATAAGAGCGAGGCCATAAAAATATGTTTTGAGTGACTTTTTCAAAAACAGTTTGTGGTTCAAAATATTTGTTTTTATAAACACTGCATAAATGTTTTGAGATCAGATAAATATTCTGAATTATTGGTCTTACGTTATTTATTTATTTGTGGGATTAATTTATAATATTTGCATAAATTTATGAGTTTTTTATGCCATTGCGGTGTTTAGTAATTTTTTCAATGTATTTTCTTTGTCTTGAAATGCCCATTAAAACTCGGCTGAACTGATATATATTTTATTTTTAATTAATATTTTGTTTAGAATTATATTTTTATATTCTTTAGTTTTATATATTTCTATAATGGTTTTACATTTATTTTTGTAATTGAAATTTTTTGTCTTTTTTTATTAATATTTTGTATTTATTTATCTATTTTTCTGCTAATTTATTTTTATTTTGTTTTATTAATTTATTATTTTAACTTATAGCCCCTGTGTTTGTGTTATTTATTTATTTGTAATTTATTTTATATAATGGAGTAAATACGTTGAATTATACAGTGAATTTGCAATTATATGAAATTATTGAATGTATAACTACTTGAAAATTGAAATTATATTGATATTTGAAATGATATTGAATTGATTGTAAAAAAATTATGTCAAATATAAATATATTATTATTATATAAAACTTGGCTGAACGCATTAAAGATTTGATAGAAAAATTATTAATTTAAAATTTGAAATAAGAAATTATTAACGATATTGGAAAAAAACTCAGTTTTATTTACAATTAATATTAATTTATAAATAAGAATTTAAATATTCGTAATAACAATAATTTTTTAAAAAGTGCGCCTAAAAATTGCGATTAGACTTCGTGTAATACAATTCATGAAAGTCTAAACGATTTTTTTAAGGCGTAAAATTGAAAGTTTTAAAACTGAGACCGCAAAATTTCTGCGTATTTTAATGCCGAATTAAGCAAAAATTGAAATTAAACGAGCACATTTTTAGTTTTCTTTTGCGCTTTAAACTTTTACCGAATTTCCAAATCCACCACTGCCAGAAACAATTGCCGGTTGCACTTTCGACCGAGAAAAGTTTCCAACTTTTAGATTTCCCTTTTTTTCCGAAATGCAAAGTCCGAGAGAGGAAGCGGAATTTCCCGTTTAAATTATGCAGGAGCGGAAGTTCTTTGTTTTTCCCCGGGCACCGTCAGCGCTGTTTGGGCGCTGCGGGGCCCTCAAAAAATCCCCACAAAAGAAGTCCACTTTTTAGAGGAAACGAATCCCTCATCCGACATCCGGTTCAACTTTCACTCGATAAATCGCCTTCCTCCGTTTCATTTTCTTGGCGTTATTGTGCTTTATGAAGCTCTAAAACCAACTTCCTGTTTAGCCTCCCTTAAATCTCTTCAAATCCTCCCAAACAGCAACTCAGATTTGTTCTCACCGAAATGATAAAAAGCGGAGCTCCCGCGAAAGAGGTGAAAGAGATTCGAGAAAGTTAGTCTTCCTTTTATGGACATGTCGGATACAAACTGACAATATAAACATTCCCACGGGAAAACATTCCCTTTGCCTTTTGCAGGTGGGTGATCGCCTTTCAGAAAGGTTCAGCTGTTCCTTCGGAGTTGGGTTGTCAACCGAACCCTTTATTCTTACCCTCAAACACCCGTTTCTTCTTTTTATCTCAGTGATTAAGTGATTAAGATTTTGAGTTCATTTCTTTGGAATTCGGTCAAAGCCTTTCCGGAAAAAGCATTTCTTCTCCGCAATAATCCTTTCGAACGCTTCAACGAAACACATTTCAATGTTTCTGAAAAAAAAATGTAAAGCCGATCTTTTCCCCTGAGTTTTACGCTCTCCGGGTTTTTATCTCAAAACGCTGTTGTAATTTTGTAAATTTCGTTTGCATAAAGAGAAACGAGTTTTATCAGCGAATGTGCAACAAAACCTCTCCTCTCTGACTTTTTATCCCTTCATCCTCGTTGAGGGTACTCTGGGGGTGATAACGAAGCGCCCCGAAAAATGAAGGGTTCTGCAATGACTTGTCAGAGTTTTGAATCATTTTTGTGAAATGATTTTTCGTCATTGTTTTGCAATTAAATCAGATAATTCACTCGGATGTGGCGACCTAAATCTAAATCACACGCGTTTTCTGATTTATCTTTGCCGTTTCCCTCGAATCTGTTAATTAACCCTTTCAGTCTTTTCTTTCTCTCTTCCGCACAGTGATTGATTTCCCGTCATCAGTCGGTTATATATAAAAAAATGCACCCGTCGCATTAACTAAATGGAAACTCCGAATGCTGCGGCAGAAAATAACAGCTCACCTGCTGTCGTTCCCAAAACAAACTCTCCTCAAAACCTCCCCCTTCCCCAAAAGGTGGCGGCGAGACTAATGGAAACCCCGACAGAAAAATTCCCCCCCTCTCCGACAATGGTCACTTCTTAACGATCTTTTAATTCCGCCATTAGGCCGAAACGTCCGATCGCTTAATTTATGTGCGAAACGCGGCCGGGAAAGGTTTGCCTTTGTGCTGCCTCTCTGTCTTCTGCTCCTCCCGGGGCTCAAGTTCAAACCCCAAAGGATTCCTCTCCTCCTTTCTCGTTCGAATTGCTTTCTCTGAATTCGTCTGCTGATTACAGTTGGGGAAATAATGTATGCACGAAGAGACGACTTGGTTGAAAAAGTGAAATACGACGAGGGGAGGCAGAAGACAGGGAAATTGGGGTTAAATTAATGAATTTAATTTTTAGTTTTATTATTCATTTAAATGTATGACACGAATGCAATATTTCCACAATGTTTTTAGCTGCAATGACCCATTTCGAATGAAAATGACATTTTTTAATTTTCGATGCTGTTTATTTCACGTACAGAAGGACAACACCGGGAGTGCATGGGAGGAATGCAATCGAAACGGGAGAATTTTATGCCTTTTAAACCTTTGCGGTCGTATAAAATTTGGGTATGGGTATCTATTGGTCGGAATTAACCCTTTTCGGTTGTATAAAATTTGGGAATGGTTATCAATTGGTCGGAATTAACCCTTTGCGGTCGTATAAAATTTGGGAATGGAATAATATTTAGTCATATTTTAACAAGAGAGAATCTCTAATTACTCATAAATACAATTTAGAAAATATTCTTTGAAATTATACAATGGATTTGATTTTATTACTTTCAAAAGACGACTGACGGTTCCCTCGGGAAAAATTCATACTGATGTAGGAATGCATGCAGTATAAGATTAGTATAGTATAGTTCCTTGCTGTGGTGGCTGAAAGTAGACATACGACAGCAAAGGGTTAAAAAAAAGAACATCGGAAAAATTTGCTTAATTTGTGAGGGAAATTTTCTAAATTTTATAAACGAAAGGGATTATAATGAGTGAAAGCGAAAGCTCACTCGAGGGTGTTTCACTTTTGTTTGATTCTTTTTCTGTCGGGGAAGTGAGAATGAAAGTGAGATTTTCCCGAGGAAAGTCTAATGAATCGCCGGCGTAAAGGGGAACATTTTTCTTTAAAATGATGAAGACGGCCGGAGGGTGTTTCATTTCGCCGACATTTTCTTAATCGTCGTCAGAAATTATTACCCTCCGAGGGGGGAAGTGTTAATAACTTCTGCTGTTTCATTTTTTTTTTACCTTTTTCTCCCCCTGAAGGAGTTGTCATGCGGAGTGACGACGAGTCAGAAAAATGTCGGCCAGATCTTTTCGCGAGATATTTTTACCAACGGGTTTCCGGTTCTATTTGAGGATTGAAGAAGAAAAATGAAAATGTTGAATTTGGAAAGCCGGGCGTGAGAAACGCGCGAAAACATTCACGGGACGTGATTTTATAAGTCAGAAAGTTTTGAGAATGAAAACGAAAGTCTTATTCTTATGTTTCGAGTTTGATCAGACAAATGTGATTTTCCAAAAAGTGTTGAGACGAATTCTCGAGAATAATTGTTTGCTCCAAATGAGGCACTCAAAGGCATTTCCAACCCTTCTGTCTCCCCATCCCCCTCGTGCTGCTATTTCTTGCTCATTAGTCCATCCCCTTCAAAGGCGAATAGCAAAAGTTTTTATATTAAAAAAAAAGTAACTTCCATAACGTGAATTATTTTTTAAAAGATATTTTACCTTTAATTAACAAAGCCTCTTCCTCATTTAAAAGTTTTCTCATCAAAAACAACCCCGAAAAAGAAAATTTATGAAACAGTCATTACATTCACTCCAATTCGCTGTCGCCTTTTAAAAGGTTAACAAACACCAAACAACGAAACAAATTTCAGCAAATGATTTCGAGTAATTTTTTGTTTCGAAAATCGTCTCCAGTGTTTGTTTGACATTTTGTGGTGGCGTTAATCAAAAATTTGGAGTGAAACCGACGGCCCACAAAAAGTTTCCTCTTAATCTAATAATTTTTTGGGAGTCGACATTTTTCCCTCGAAACTTTTCATCGTTTTCTGTTGCGCCGAATTTTTTTGGTTTTCGGAGCAAAAAAAAAAGGATTACTGCATTTTATTCTCGACATAAATAACCCGAAGGGAAAATCCTTTAATCGATGCGAAGCCTAATTTTTGTTAAATTGAGCTTTCGAGGAGTTATTCCGACGCAGAACCATTCTTATCGGCAGAGAACGAAAGTGAGCAGAGAATTTTATCAATCCTTTCCACCCTTCCCTCCCCCCGGGAGAAGGGGATGAAGAGGAGTGATATTTCCTTTGATGCTTATGTCAACTGTCAGCTCATTTGAAAATTCAGCCCTCAAATCTTTTCATTAAAAAAAGAGAAACGGGAAATTATAATTTGATAACAAAGCTTTCTTTTCCTCTATTTATCTTATTTTTGTGAATTATCTAAATTGCGATGGCTTTGATGCTTCATAAATTACCATTATAATAATTCCCAAACACTTTCCTCCCTCTTAAACGAATTAAGGCACTCTCTCTCTCTCTCTTGAGTTTCTCCATCAGCTTTTTAATTCTAATTTGTAAAAATTTTATTTTCGAAAAGTGTTTTAGATTTGTTTTCCAGCCGCCCAACCATTGCGGATAATTCTGCAAATGGCATTTTTATTTGAAAGCATTTGAATTATTAGTCGTTTGTGGGTTTTCGATGTAGCAGCCGCGCCACTTTCTTATTCAGCAGTTTTTAGGTCCAACGCTGTTTCAGCCAATGTAACAGATGTGGATGAAAGACCTTTGAGACATCTCTGCCCTTCAATCCATTAGCAGATTTTCTCCGGGATGATATCTCTCCATTCATTCAATTTGTGCCGTTTTCATTAAATCACTGACCGCCCGGAGGGAATGATCGCGAAAGAGAAGAAGAGTAGAGGTGGGAAGGAAAGCGCCAACGCAAACAGAAGGTGGGAAAAAAAAAATCATGCAAAACCAGAACGAATTCAGTTGGGTAACGCCTTGTTCTTCCCCCCCCCCTCTCCCCCTCCCCCGGAGATGCGCCCCAATGAAACGTTATTTACCCGAACGGTTTCCGCTTTTTAATTTCGTACATTTCCCTCTCTTTATTGAGATAGGATTTATTTCTCTTTTCGTAATTTCGTTTGCTGTTATTAAGCAAAAAAAAAAACTTTCTGATTGTCTGTCGGCCGATTCCCGCCAACAATGAGACGCCAGAATGAAAACACTTCGCGTAACAATGGCTCCGAGTATAAAGATTAGAAAAGTGGACGTAAAGCATTAATTGCAAAATGAAAAAGAAAAGCGGCATTTTCTTTTTTTCCTTTCGAAGTTAAAAGCGCAGCTTTTCCGTTGTCTTCCGCGTCCTTAACATTAATAAAGGCCTCATTACATTAAAGCTAATTAGCAATACGTAAATAACTAATTAGCCGATCAGTTTCTCTAAATAAACAATACTGAATTAATTAAGTAACGTTACAAATAAATTAAAAAAATAATTAAATTACTAATATTGTGAAAAATTTGAAAGAACCGAAAATCTTGTTACAGAATTTAAAAAAAAGATAAGCAATAAATCAATGTTATATTGTTGGAATTGTATTTATTTCATTATACTGTAATTTATTTTTCATTATACAATTGTATTTATCATTATTAATATTATTTTATTTTGTAATTTAACCCTTCGCATTTTTTAAAACTTTAAATCGACTCCGTGGCCTTTTATAACTGCATATTTTTATTTATAATATACAGTAATAATAATAATATATATTTTTGACTTATATACAGACTTATCAAATTACAGAAATCAAAATTTATTATTATCTTTCTTTTCTCTGTTGTAGTATTTTCGTGTATTCTTCTCTATTTTTGCTTCTTCCCAATCTTCTGATTGTCTTTTTCTTCTCTTTCCTTTTTTTTCTCTTTTATGCTCTTTATATTCACCTCCTTTGTATGCAGCTGTTCTTTCTTTCTATTTCTCTTATTGCATTATTACTATTTTTGTTTCTTTGGAGTTCTTCTAAACATCTTTTTGGCAGTTCTTTTCCTTCTGTTTACTGTATTTTCATGTAGTATTTCATCTGTATGCATCTTGGATATCATTTCACAAAATATCACACCACAACCAATTACAGATTGTAATATTTATTCAAATTTCTTCTTTTCGACATATAAATGAATAAACTAATGAGATATTATTAATAATATACGTTTGTTTGCTTATAAATGTTTTTCAAGCAATTCTAAAGTGTTTCTCCGAATTTGGTCGAAATTGTCTCGAGTTGCTGATTCGCGCAAGCGAAAAAAGCCTCGAGTGCAAAGGGTTAATAGTCGCCTAAATTATCTCCCTACTGTATTTATGTATTTTAAGCCTTTATAAATTTTCGTGGAAAATCTCGACGTGATAAATCAATAATGAATCCGCCATTGCTCAATCGTAAATTTTCAATCCTTATTGATTTGCGTAAAAAAACAATTGAAATGAAAGACTCAAAAGAATTCAATATTGAGGAACAGAATTTGTCCATTGTGTTTATATGGGGGGAAAGATTAAGTACGAATATCGGCAGCCGAAGGCGAACCGATGAATGAAAGAGTGAAAGAGTTTTCGCACAAACGCGTCAATAAATATTATTAATGTGATTTCCTCCTCAGTAAAATACACAGACCTTTCCGATATTTTCGATGTATCGAAAACACGAAAATTCAATTTCCCTCCGTCCAATGAAACACTTTTCTGTCAAACGAAAATGACTCATCAGAATTTAGTTTTTGGCAGCACAAGACCAAATTTTTTGAGGAATCCTTCCCAAATAATCATTTTGACTTAATTAATTTAGACAAAAAATCCGACCGCTCAATTGGCCCCTTTTTCGGGATCAATTCGATCGTCATAAATCACGGGGGGAAGATTTTGAAAAAGTAATAAAATTAAGGAAAGAAGAGAAAATCAAACAAGTCATTTTGCGCGAACCGGAATTAAAAAGCATGAAAAATTTCTAATCAAACAACTCAAAAGATTTATCTAATTTATTCGAGAAAACTTTCTCTCGATATTAGTATGTCAATCACGTACGGAAAAATCTCTCCTATCGGAGGATGGCAGGTGAAGCGCAAAGCGAAAAGGGGGGGGAGGAAATGTCGAAATCAAGCAAAATTAGAACTGAATTAGACTGATTTCCCAAGTCAGAATTAAGAGATCAAAAGAGAAAATAAAAAATTTCGGACTGGATTCACGATCTATTGGGGTGTGAGGCGAAATAAAAATAAACACGCCGAGGAGCGTTTTTTTTTGCAGAAAGCTGAGAATAAAATGTCGGAAAATATTATTCTCAAAAACAAATGCTCCGAGAGGATTTCATTGTTTGTACAGCTATGGATGCTCGGGGCTGGATATAGTGCGCCGATAAATTTCATTCGATAACATCAGTATTTAAAGGGGAGAGCCGTTGGACGTGATGTAGAGCCTCCATTTTTTGCTATTCTTATTCACCCGATCATGTCATTGGCGTGCCTTTAGGGGACAATACAAAATTTGTCATATTTTGCTGCAAAAACGTGCAACCGTGGCTGTCCGAAAATGCTACAACTGACATTAATTATGCAAATAAAACGAATTCTCCGAACAGTTTAAACAGCAACCGAACGATGGCACTGTCGGCGGAGCTTGCACCCCATAAGCTAAGTATGCTCTCGGAAGGATGTTTTCGAAAGCTTAGGCTCCCATAATCTCAGTAGCATCCAAAGCTCCACGGTTCGTTCTCACCGTTTGACAGAGTAAAACATTCTGTCGGGAGAGAGCGCTAATGAGGTCGATGAGTGCTCATAAGTTAACAATGGGCGTTATTTTATAAAGCATTTTGTTGCGCGCGACAGTGACTCTCCTTTTGACAGATTGACTCTCCGAACGATTCGAGTCGGTGAAAATAATTAATTGCATGACAACCGTACAGAAGCTGATTTAAATGCTGACTAATTAACACATTAGTTTGAAATTTTCAATTTGAATGGGGCACTCTCGACTTTCTGCAGCGGGTTACTGAATAATTACTGACACTCTTCCGGATGTTAATTTCATTTCGGTATCTCCTCAAATGCAGTCTCTCTTCGGTCTTCATAAAATATTAACTTAATAATTAGCACCGTCCCTATCCTTTTACCGAGGAAGATCAGCAAAAGACCGGTGGCGAAATCTAATTATATCGAAGCCGATCCGGACTTTGCCGCTCATCCCCAGTGCGACTCCGTGCCATTTTGAATGAACGTGATTCTCGAAAACTTTCCCTCTCTTTAACGCAATAAAAGAATAAAATTAGTAAAAGGAAAGAGAAAATTGGGAGAATTATCATTATTCCCGGCATTGTGATTCAAAAATTTCCTTTTTTTTCGAAGGCTTTCCTTTGTCCCTTTAAAAGGGCGAAAAAGTTCTTTCAACTTTTTAAGGAAATTCAAACGGTTCGGGAGCAGCGCTATTAAAAAAATTTATTTATATAGCTTTTAAAATCTCGCTTGGGGAATACATAAATAATGAGCAGTGGAATTTAAAATCTCTGCACTGAACACTATTGTTCAATTTGATCTCAGCAAAGACGAATGCGAGAAATAAGCGATCTATGGATCTCGAAAGCAAGAAGAAGAATTCACAGCTCTTGAATCACAGTAGTTCGTGAATTTTATAAAAAAAACGGCACAAATCTCTCACTCAAAAGTGGATAAAAGCTTTACTGCTCATCTGACCCATATTTTTTATGGCCGACTCCCCCGAGTTGTCCTTTTTAAAGAAATTATTTATCAATTCATGTGGAAATCTTTTCCTTCCAGAAACACTGGAGACCCGTCTTTTGGGCTTTGTTCCCTCCCCTTATATGTTTCCGTTCCTTCCGCTCCACCTCTCTTTTGTTACAACAAACGGTCACACAAATACTTAATGCGAAATGACTTACGTGAAAGACTGTTGTCTGTCGGCAGAATCACTGTTGGATCCTGTGGGACGACAATAAAACCTCATGAGTCCAATGCAGTAAACTTTTCAAAATAAGTGGAAAGTTTTAAAAGGAGTCTTTATCGAGATTTCCGCGATTTATGTGGGCATGAACATTCTAAACTGTTGACGCTTTGGGTCAAACGCGTAAATAATTAATGTGGCGGTTCTCCGCTGGAGTGGAAATTCGTTCCTTCAGAAAAGTCATTCTAAACTCTCAAGTAACCCTTTAGCACCGCCCTTAAACAATACTTGATGAAATTTTTAATTTCCACATTTTTTTTATTTTTATTCACCTTATCCCGGATTTAATTAAGTCAAAGTTTCCGAGCGAGATCTTTCCAGAATTAAGTTTTTATTAAATTAAATCCTCCGTATTATTAAAACAAAATGAGTTGCATCTCATTAAAGGACAGTAGCCTTTTTGAGATAAATGCGACGGGGGAAAAATGATACGTAAAGAAAGAAAATGAAATTGGAAAAGGCATATAATTTCCTTAAAAACTCTAAGACTCCTCAAATGCTCGTAAATTAGTGTGCAGTTTGCTCTTTCCAAAAATTTATGTTTAAAATTCTTAATTAGCCCACCGCGTAGGGATATTTTATAAAAGTTTTCAAAACATCTGTTTGCGAGGTCAGGAAGGTCAGGCGTGATCTCCTCATAATTAGGAATAGAAAAGACGAGAAGTAAACAATTAATTAGGATATCCAGGAGGATCCAGTGCCCGTGAATTCTTTTTAAATTCAGCATTTCAGCCCCGATTATAAGTCATAACTAACCAATTAAGTTGACTTAAAAAGAGGTCATTTTAAAACCTTTTGAGGAGTGTTTATTTAGGAAAAGGTTTATTCCCTGGAACAAAGCAGAAAATAATTGGGATTTTCCCACGAAGAAAACTTAAGAAGTTTTTAACTTCCATGGACTCATTTAAATAAATGTTTGGCAGAAACTGAACACAACTTTGTTAAATCTTAGGAAAAGGAAGCTCTGGTTTTTATATACGGGTAAAAAGACTGAAGATTTTTTTAGTCACTTTTAGCTTTTGACTTTTTTAACTTAAGTAATGGATTTAGATATAAGCATATAAAAATTGGAATAATGTAATCTGTACAATTTTGACCGCAAAGGATAATAAAGAATAGTGAGAGTTAGGAATATAAAAAAAATTAAAAAAATAATTTGTGATACAACAGTATTAATAAATACATGGGTGACAAAGAAAAAGACCAGTTTTTTTGTTCATAAAACCGTGGGGCGTTATTACTGTACACTTTCTGTGACCTGTGCAATTTTTATACTGTGAGGGATAGCAGAGTATATTTACAATGCGCTCATTCATTGGCCTGAGATAAGGCTATGTCCTTTAGGGACTCGTAAGTTGAGGAATTAATTAGATATTGTGAATTTTTTTTATTTTTACCTCATCATTATTTTAAAAAGAGATTGCAGAAATTTGAATTCGCCACCAAAACGAAAGTGTGTGAAAAATTGGAAAGAAATCGGTCCGAGGGAAACGGGTCAAATTTCACCTCAAAGTTTTGATTCTCGGTCTTTGCAAACAGACAGACAGACAGACAGACAGAGATATAGAGATATAGACAGACAGACAGACAGACAGACACGAAAACAAAGTTGAATAAAAAGGGGAATAATCTTTCTGTTTCAGATTCTTTTGGCCAGCCCTACCGGATGATAACAGCTATGGCTGTGAGATAATGTTTATTCTCCGGTCTCCTTCCAACAGTCTGATCTGGCCGTTTGTTTATCTGGCCTTCATAATCAATGTTAGCTCTTCGAACAAAGATTTCTGTGCCAACTTCACATCCGTCTGCACCTGCCACAACCTGGACGACGGGCCGCTCCTCGAATGCTCCAAAATCACCGCGAAGGTTCTCCAGGAGGTTCTCTCCTCCTTCGCAGGGCCGATCAAATCCCTTAACGTTATCGATTTGGACAAAAATGTTACAGCGGTGACACAGCAACTCTTTCCCGCTGATTCCGTCGTACAGCAGATTCAGTTCTTACGGTCAGGCATAGAAGAAATCCAGGAGGATGCCTTCCACGGCCTCAAACCAAATTTGTCGTCCATCAGTTTTACTTCCGGCAAATTAAAAATAATACCGCAAAAAGCCTTAAACGGATTAATTTCGCTCAAAGCTTTGGATTTGGAGGCAAACGAGATCCCCGATGTCCCGAGCTACAGCTTTTACGGGCTGAAGCTCACAAAACTGAGCCTCAGAGGGAATCTCCTGGAAAAAACCTCAGAGTTCGCGTTCGCCGGACTCGAGAAAACCCTCATCGAATTGGATTTGACTGAAAACAGACTGAAAGTGTTCCCGATGGCGAGTCTGAGGCTTCTGGACAGGCTCACAACTGTCCGATTAGCGTGGAATGAGATCTCGGAAATCATCGACGACAGCTACTCCAGGCTGTCTTCCCTTCAGTTCTTAGATCTCTCCTCGAACAACTTCGAAACGATTCCTTCCAACTGCTTTCGTCCGATGCCATCGCTAACAGTTCTCTCGTTGTACTATAATTCAATTGAAACCGTCCACAGAGACGCGTTCGTCGCTCTCATCCTGCTGGAATCTTTGGATCTCAGTCATAACAATATCGTCGTTCTGGATCCTTTGGTTTTCCGCTTCAATAAGAAGCTGAAAACTCTCGATCTGAGCAGCAATCATATTCACTATGTGAGCGGGTTGTTCCAAAAGCTGCCGGAACTCCGAGAAGTCTTCCTAATGGAGAACAACATCCTGGAAGTCCCGAAGGATGCGTTCACCGCCTCTTCTTCTCTGAATGTTATTTCTCTCGAGCAAAATGCCATTCGACGAATCGACTCCAGAGCCCTGGAAACGTTACCCAATCTATCGCAGTTTCACATCAGTTCCAATTTCCTCAAGCACCTTCCCAGTGAACTCTTTTCCAGCAACGGCAAACTGACCTCGTTAAGTCTCGACAACAACAACATCGTCAGTTTAGAGGGAAAACTGTTCAGGAACCTGCCTGATTTGAGAGAGATACGGTTGCAGAACAATAAAATCGAGAAAATCAGGAGGGAGGTGTTCTACGAGCTGCCCTCGCTGCTGGAGCTCCACCTCCAGAACAACGCCATCAGGGCTATTGATGCAGAGAGCTTTCGCACTCTGCGATGCCTGCAGCATTTAAACCTTCATGGAAACCATATGTCCTCCCTGCAGAATGTTTTTCTCCAAGACACCCCTTCCCTCATTTCCATCCAGCTTGACTCGAACCGTATCGAATCCCTTCAGAATTCCTCCTTTCAGGCACAGGGAAGCGCACAGATTTTAAGCTTGGGACACAACCGTTTGACTCAGCTCAATCGCGGCATTTTCAAAGACCTTTTCCAGCTCAAGAGGATTTATCTCACCAACAATTCCATCTCTCGCATAGAGGACAGATCCTTCGAACCGATGCAGATGCTCAAACTGTTGGACCTCAGCCAGAATCGACTTTCGAGAATCACACGCTACACCTTCTGGGATCTCCGAGAACTTGAAGAACTGAATTTATCGAGCAACGTCATTGAGCACGTCGAGCCTTTCGCGCTGACGTCTTTGGAAAAGCTTCGAGTTCTCGACCTGAGTGGAAACCGACTGAGAAAACTCCACGCGAATATATTCCAGGAGAAACTTCCATTGAGAAATTTGAGATTAAAAAACTGTCAAATCGAAGAAATAGAAAATGGAGCTTTCAAAGGTCTGAACGATCTGTTCGAACTCGACCTGGAGAACAACAGAATCGGACCTGAATCTCTCACCCGGTTGGACATCCCCGTATTGAGAAGACTAAAAGCGGGTGGAAACAACTTCTCCTCTCTCAATGGAATTTTAACGAAAGGGATGGAAGCACTCATTTTGGACAATTCATCGGTTAAACATGTTCCGGAAAACTTTCTCTCCGGGAACAGTCACCTAAAGGTCGTCAGCCTGTCTTTCAACGCTTTGAAGGAATTACCTCAAAAGCTCTTTAACGGTCTCAGTCGTCTGGAGGAAGTCAGACTCAATGGAAATTTCTTCTCTGAGTTCCCTTATGAGGTCTTCGATGACATCCCCACGTTGAAGACTTTAAATCTCGCGGAAAATCTAATCACACATGTGGATTTTTCCAAACTAAACGGAATCCCACACCTCCAAGTTCTCGATTTAAAGAGCAATAAAATCGGATCTGTGACAGGATTCGCAATTGCTAATCTAACTAAAATTACCACCGTGTATCTTAACGGAAATGCTCTCGTGGCTCTTCCTCCAAATTTCTTCCTATTGTCGGTCAATTTACAAAATTTAGACTTATCTGCTAATAAATTCTGGAATATTCCTTTCCTGTCGGACTCAGCAGCGGCGTCCCTCAAATGGCTCAACATAACGGGAAATCCCCTCACGAGGCTCCACGATTTCACTACAGTTCAGAAGTATTCGTCTCTCCAGAAAATCCAAATCAGCAGGACGAATCTCTCTGTCATCACTTCCACGGACTTCTATGTCTTCCCCGCTCTCCTCCACTTGGATCTGAGGCAGAATCGCATATCCAGAGTGTCTCCCGGAGCTTTCAAAGCTCTCGGCGACCTCCTCACTCTGGATTTAAGTCTCAATGAATTGGAACTTCTCCCCCAGGAGCGGCTACAAGGGCTGCAAAAGCTGAGGGTTCTTAATGTTTCTCACAACCGCCTAAAAGAGTTGGAAGAGTTCCCGGCCGATCTGGAACAGATTCAGATTCTGGATCTGTCCTTCAACCACTTTTCCAACATCGGGAAAAGGGTGTTCTTGCATTTGGGGAATCTCGCGGAACTCCACTTGACCGGAAACTGGATTTCATCGGTCGCTGCGGATTCCTTTAAGCAGCTGAAAAAGCTCAGGATTTTGGATATCAGTAGGAATTATTTCGAAAAGCTCCCGCTGAATGCCTTCCGACCTCTGGAGACTCAGATTCGGAGTCTGCGAACCGAAGGTAAGCTTTACTTCTCAAAAGCACAAGTGTTATTGCCACGTGTCTGATGACACGGCGATGATGGAAATTTTAATTTACAATTAATAAGAACGAATGAAGTGGAATGGATGAAAAGATAAAGTAATCGACTGCGCCTTCTTGAATTCTACTTTTGACTTTGGGTTTTCACACTTTAATTAAACTTTTCTTTCATTTTTTTTCCGATTCGTTTGATCCCACTGCACTTTTCCCCGTTGTTTCCTCAAACTATTCCTCAGTTTATATTTCTCTTGCAATTATTCTTTGACCTTATTCCCTTCTATGTTCTCTTGCCGTTTTCCTGTTATAATCTCACTATCTTATCTTCCGACATTTCTTCTGTATTCTTTTATGGTATTCTTATTAAATCTCCTCTTTTCTTAGAACGGTGAGGTAACAATTCATACATAAATGGTTTTCTGAAATTATATAGAAGCTGTTTCACGTCATGAATGCGTATAATTAATATAATCCTTTTTTAAACAGCCATTTATAATAGAAACTTGGCAAAAAGCCTTTTGGTATTTGTATTATCGCATAATGTTGCACATAAAAACAACAGAATTGGGAAAAACTGTCTGACAAACATGCGACATATTTGTAATTATCTATAATTAAATGTAATAGTTCAAAATGTGATATCGTTTAAACTGACACACGCAAATATATTTATGGATGACTTATAATAGTTCGCGAAATTCAAATTAGGAATGTCCGCAGATAGGAAAAAACTCCGGAAAATACCACTGAATAATCGGACTGATATTTTGAACCCGCATCAGACATTAACCTGAGATTTTCAATTAACTGCTATCACGAATGGCGGAAATGACCTCATCATCCATCACACGGACTACTGCCTCCGACTGCTTCCAAATCACTCCGCTACTCACGTGGCACTCGGAGCGAGTTTCCCGAAGCAAAAAAACACTAAATTGAAGCTTATTATGAAAAAAAAAAAGGAAATTCCGAAAGAAAACGATATCCGGCTTCGAAAATGGGACGGCTTGGGTTTCCGCGAAATAAAAGTTTATATTTTGAGAGAAAATCGAATCTGGAAAGTCTCCTCTTTTACCCCTTTCTCGGCTTCCTCCGCTTTTTCTCGCAACAAATTACCTTCCGCGTGCTGCTTTGTCGACTTTATTCGTTTCTAATATTTTAAACCAATTTCATAATTGCTAATAATTAATTCGCGACGCGTTTCCACTTCAGAAAATCCGATAAACTGCAGCTGCGAACAGCAGGAGCTTTGGGAGTGGCTCCAAGATCATCAGAAGCTGCTGGGGGTGGCGAAGATGGGCCTGAGATGCGAGCATCCCCCGGAGCTCAGGGGGTTGCTCTTCATGGAACTTCCACCCCCAAAATTCTGCTCGATGCCGCTCGTTCTCAAACTGGCCATTCAGGATATACAACCCTTTTCGGTGGTCGTTTCCTGGCAAAGTAGAAACCATTCGGGATTGCACGGATACAATGTCATTTATTCGGACTTCGATAAGAATAAATTGGTGAGAAATAAGTAAAAGCAACAGGTTTTCCTCAGGAATGTTTATAAATTAAAATTCTTTCAGGTGCAAATCCAAATTTTAGACAAAAACGCGAGAACACTGAAAGTGGGTAAACTGGATGCGAACACCAGGTATTTGGTATGCGTCGTCGGGTTGGGCACCTGGATAGGGATGAAGGAGGACGACCTGAAGCATTTGAATTCCACCCCTCAGGCTCTCACCCTTCTCGATTCTTCTATCAGCAAATGCACAGAAGTGACAACTCTCGAGGCACCGGAAATCGCCTACGGCAAAGGTGAGGAAGAAATAATCTTCAGAGGCACCAAAGGATATACACTGAGCTGTAATCTTCGGAAAGACAGAACGGCTCACACTTTGCTGATCTGGAAAAGTTCCATAGTCGATACTCGCAGAGGAAAGTCGATTTGTCGCCAAATTAAGGAAGTTTGGAACGGGGAAAGTTCCGGGGAAAGGGCGAACAAGTAAGAAAAGTAAACTGTGAAAGAAAGCGGGAGAATTTCGATGTCGTTTATAAAATTTACAAGAGGACTGCCAAAAACATGGAACGAGATCTGACGGCAGCCAACGGCTTCCCTCGTAAAATAAAGACCCAACTTGGGGGTTTCTTAATAATAAATTAATTTAACGGTTTCTTATTTAGTGTAAACTTTTCATTTACGCATCAACCCGTATAGAGTTTAAGCGTTAACTTTTACTTTATTTCCCTTACACTCCTTCTAAAACGGCTCTTTGTATTCCAAAACGTTGCTTGCCATGTAAAGCGATCGAGAAAATGAAAAACGGTTAGCTAAAGCCAAACATAAATTACCTTCCAGCAGAAGACTGTTAATGTCGTCTCCGTTTTTAGGTTCCGGAGATAAGTGGGATTCCTCCAGCTCGGTTCTCACCCGCAGACTCGGTTTGATAGTGGGCAGCTGCATGGGAACCATCGTCTTCTTCATTCTGGTGTCCATCCTGGGCTACCTGAAAATTAAGAAGCAGAGACAAGTGTGCAACAGGGACCAACCGCTTCGTCCGGAATACCTCTCTTACAGGTATTTACCCGGCAATGCACGGGGTTATGAAAACAAGAGCAGTTTATTCTTATTTCCATTAATCAGGCATTTCTCCATTCAAAGTGGAAACGATGGGATTGTGCACACGGGGAGTCATGTTATCGGGGCCTCTATCACGTACTTCTAGCCGGGACTACCCGAGAAAGAACAAATCAGAACCTCAACGGATTTTATTTGTCAATTCGAAATTTAAATATTAATACCTAATATATTTTAACTTTCGTTAAAAAAAATGTGGGATTTTTTTCAACCAGTATTTCCTTTTCACCAATCGATTTTATAAGAACGAGGAGAAAGTGAAAGGAGAGGAAAACTGCAACCCCCAGGGATGAATTCGGAAGATTTGAGATGGTCTGGATGTTCTGAAATTACCATCAAGCCCTTTTTTGTTGAGTCAATTCCATTTTTTGTCTCACAAACTAGCCATTTAGAAAATCATGCGAAACATCTTGCTTTTCTAACTGGAATTGTTTCTCCTTTTGTTGACCTGTTTCAGGAACTTTTGTTCCCACTGCACATCCGCTTTCTTTACACGTAACGCCTTAAAATAGATTTTCGCCCACGAAAATAATTCAAGAAAAGTGAAAAAACCCATCGAAAGCATCTTAATGCAAATTTTACAAAAAATGAGGAAAATAATTGCTTGCGTCTTCCTTCTTTCATTATGCATACTAGAGTCACCTTTGATTTAATATTCGTTTTTCAAGGACTCGTTTCCTCCTTCTTGCACTTGCACTCGATTGGTGGCTGATAAATGCCAACAGCCCTGAACTCGAACGGGGCTACTGCCATTTTACCAGTCCGAATCGGTGACGTTTTCAAATACGTCATTTGACCACTGGCAAAACCGGTTTCACTGCTAAAAAAACTTTATTTTGACAACTGTCACTCAAAGTTGTAACTGGGACAATGCAGTTCGCCAAAATAATCGATTCAAATATGGGTTATAACCTCTATTCAGTCCCTTTTTTAATTGGGTCGAGCTTTTTCGCGCTTTATTCCCCAATTTTCCAAAAATCACGAAAATAATCTCAGTGGTATAAAATGAATCTTCCTGAACAAAGATCGCACATTTTGTTTTTTGTATTCTCGACCTTGTGGAGGATGGCCGATTAACCAGCTACCGATTCATATTCTTCGAAGAACACTTCGTGACCACTCATTTTAAACCGGAAGATCCAAATTTAATTAAATGGAGTATTTGGACATAACGAGGGTGAAAAACCATCGGATTTTTTACTCGTAATTGTCAGGCTTTCCCTTCGTTTTGCCATCTTTTTTCTCAATTTCACGGTTGATACCGCTCCCCTCATAAAATGCTTTTCATTCAATTAACAAATCAAATAAATAATGAATGAGCGTTTGGGATTTTCTCAGGTTTTCCAGCCTTGCAATGCAAAAAATTGAACTCGGTACTCGGTCGACTTGTTCTGAAGGCAAACGCCTTTCTTTGAATTTCGACGGGCGTGTGCCGGGTCTTTATTAAAACAGCCTCCGAACCTTCAGGGAATGCCGGAGGGAAACAGAAACTTTACAAAATACGACAAGAAAAAACCACAGTTAGCAAAAAAAGTCCCAAAAAACGGAATTATGTATTTTTGGAGAACCCGGGAATGGCACCCGTTCATTTTTTTGATTTCAACCCGACCTTGACCATGTAAAATCCTGATTTGCATTTTTTGCTTGCGATTCGCGTAAAGACTCCCCGGGAGGCGTAATTTTCTCAACCAGTCACTCGTAAAGAATCTTCTTCAGGTTTTGCTTATTGTGACCGTTGATGAGTGGATTTCCCACCGCCTTTTTTTAATCGACCTCCGAAAGAATTCACAATCGACTGGTTTGGAGGAATTTATGTTAGCGAGTCTTCGACTGCACTTTCTCGGGTTTATTAATATGCTTCCGATAAACTCAATCCCTTGCTTACTGATAACGATCGATCGTGACTTAGCTGAAGAGAATATGCAAAAAAGGTTTTGATAAGGAATTCAATGGGGATGGTTATTGACCTTAACCCATTAGCGCTTTAGTTCCTGTCGAAAGAATAGTAGCTCTCATTTTTTTTATCTGTATAAATTATTTTACTCTATTTTTATTTTTATTTATGTTATTATATATACTATTTTTATTATTATTTTACTATTTTTCTTTTTTTTCGATTCGGCCTTCTAGGACCAAGTTTATTTCAACATTCTTCCTCTTTGCCCAATATTCTTTCATTTTTCTGTTATGTTCTTCCTTTCTCTCTGTGGTCTACTTTGTTCTTTACAAAGGTTTTTAGTTTTTCTTGTTCTTTGAATTCGTGTTTACTTGTCTTCTTATTTATCCCTTCCCTATTTTCAAAGTCGTCTTTTGTCATTTGTTTATTTGTTATTATTTGTTATATTTATTTATTTATTTTGTTATATTTACATTTATTTATTTGTTATATTTTGTTTTATTGTTTATTTTTCTTTAATTTATTACTATAAATTATTTTACTATTTTGCTTTATATTTTGAAATTTATTGTATTCCAAAAAAATTCAAAAATAATAATAATAATTTAGTCTTATCTCGCCTGAGGCCATTAAGGGAGTATAAGCTTAAAATTTTTTTTTTAAGCAACAATCAAAACAAAGTTATAAATTAGGTACAGAACCAAAGATAAACAGGCACCAGATCAGCTATAACTTTTAAAGTAAATAAAATATGCAGAATTAACAAATTAAATATGAAATTATAAGATAGATAAACAAAACATTAAGTAACATAGATTAAATAAATATCATAACAAAAATTGTCAATAAATTAAATATGAAATTATAAGTTAAATGAACAAGCATGGATTAAATAAATATCACAATAAAAATTAAATAAAATCTTAACAGTTAAAAAATTGAAAAATAATCCAAAAGAATCTTTAAACGAAAAAAAATTACGAACAATACTTTCGAAAATGATATCTTTGTACAGAAGTCGAGAAAGCGTCTAAAGAATTTTACTGAAGTAGGTTTATATCCTAAGAGGGATCAGTAGTAAGTGTTACAAAGAAGATTGCTTTTAGATAAAAATTTCAATGCTTGAGTTAATTCTCTTTCATTTTATTACCACCCTTATAACCTTCGTATGTATTTAAGTCTGATGTTATCTTCGTGAAAACTTTGAGTGGAGGCGTCAAAGAAAAGTTTTGGGTGGGAAAGTGGTTGTTTAAAAAGGAGCACTGCAGGTGAATTGTGCTCCTGGCTGAATCTCCTTCAGCTGTATGAGTTTCCAAGTTGTCATTCTCTCACGCAAACAAAATCCTCTTATGAGAAACGAATTTCACTTTTTCCTGTGCACGCAGTTGCACTCTTAAAAGCTTTCTCGTCGTCTCCGTTATTAGTCTGCTTTGAGGGATAAATGGGATTCAAACTTTCCGGTTGTTTAATAACTCCGTTTATTACTTCGTTTGAGGATGACTCCTTTCAGATGATCCCGTCACCTCCTCGAAAGCGCTCTCCACACCTCGCACCCTTTACGCACACAACCCTTCTCCTCCTCCCCTTGTTCTTCCACATCTTCGCTTCTAGATTAATGCGATATAACAAACAAAAAACATAATTACTGACACGAACGCAATTAATTCCTCGGGTTAATGGGAATCCTTTAGCCTTTAATTCTGAAAAATAATTGACAGGCGGACGTCACTTGTAAAAGTTTCGTCATCTGAAACTTTCTATCGCTTAACAGTTAGCACTTCAAGGTTATAGAAATATGTTTTTAATTACTGCGCTTTTCCTTTCCTCGCTCTCGCCTTTGTTTAGGTTAATTGAAAGGTGACAGGTCTTATTGACTTTCAGGTCGAATTCGAAATTTGCATTTAATCCGATCCGTTCGAAACTTTCGGCGGCAAAATGATGAATGAATGCAACGGTAAAACCGTTCACAAAAAATGACGATTACGACCTCATCTGCTGTCCCTAATGAATTCCTCTGGTTCTGCATAACCACACTTTTAATCCCCGGCAGATTAACTGTCAATCTCTTTAGTGCAAATGGTTTCTTGAATGAAGTGTCGTCCGTAATATGTTCTCCCCCCATGCACGAGCGAGCAATCCCGCATCAGCAGCCCTCTTCTCCTTCAGGCGTTCCCCAAACAAGCCCTTTTCATGTATACTTTCTCGGCTGGGAAAAAACCTACTCGTTGGAGGATGAGGTTGAACGTCATCGGCGAGGAAAATCTCACTGGAGATGAGTACCGGTTATAGATATAAAAAACCTGGTCACTTATCTATTTCGGTTCTAGACGTTGTCCACAGTTCCTCAGTCACGAGAAAGAAAATGAAGAGTCTCTACCTGATTCTCGGTGAGTACTTCTTCGGAGAGGAGTGAGAATGCGGGAGGACGTTTGCCGAGTGTCAATAAATTAATTAACGATGTGAATGTGCTAATTAATGATCGTTTTATTTCTTCGGGAAATTAATTTTTTAAATGTTTTTATAGTTTTTCATTATCAAATTATCGTGGGAGATTAATTATTTAGATTAGGGAAATTGATTTTAAGTTTGAGGTCGATTTTGTGGAAAAGAGTTAAGTGAAACTTTTTTAATGATTTTGTCGGATTGACAAAACTCCGGAGTTCCAACGGAACTTATTGCCTCGGATATAACATTAGGGAAGTTCCTCAACAGAAATACAGAAAAATAAATACGTCAACTGATTAGAGCGGAGGGAAACGTGCTTTTAACGTTAGGAATACAGCAATACTCATTCCCATATTGAGAACTCACCTGCAGTTGAATTCTTTTATTATGATGTAAAGATATTCTGGGAAAAATGAATGTTTTGCTTATATTTTTTTGGAATAATTTGGTCACTCCTTCGGTGTGAATAATATTCAGATATTTAGAAAAGCACAAAAAATTCGGAAAGAATTCGTATGGAAACTGAAATTATTCTTGAGGAAACCATAGAATCTTTCCTCTCCCGTCATATTAAGGGAAAACTGAATGACTGAATTTGCGAGCTGCCATTTAGAGAGTAAACCCGTCTAAATGGTGAAGGAGGAACAAAAGAAGTGAAAAAAAAATTTGTTCCGACTGTCAGAAAAAAATCTAATTTCCTTCAGCGAATTAAAAATGACAAAAAAGCATTAGCTCGAGTCAGAAAAATTTACTCGTTTTTAAATTTACTAAAAGGTTCTCTATGAAAGTCAGTGCAGTAAAAGTTTTGCCCGCAACATTCGCTTCCCATGGGGACCAAAGTTGCGATCGATTATTTAATCCTTTTGGGACTGGTACCCCTCCCATTGAAAAAAAGAGAAAGAGACATTAAGGCAGGAAATCCTCAAACGACAGGTTTCCTTTACTTCGGCTTTCCGAAGCTTTTTATTAAATACGGGCACACAAAATACCGACCATGGTTTATGATTTATATTACGTTATCATGATATTTATGAATTATTTTGTTATCATGTTTCTGTACTATACTTTCCAGTATTTTTATTAAAGTATTCTTAGTTTGGTTTATATTAAAACTTATGATGGGGCAAAATTTATGAAAAATATAAAAATTGCTTTGGCATTGTGGAGTATTATGCAATATATACCGATTGCTTTTTAAAGGCACGCCGCTTTCGCGAAACGAGCGAAACACACATTAGGAAAGGGTTGAGTAAAACATTTTACGAGAAGCAAGATGCTAACCGCAATTTTAACAGCTCTAAGGCAGTTTCCCCGGTTGAGGCTGACTGCAGTAATTGTCAAGAATCATGATTTAATTTTATTACAGCCGCAACAGCTGTGGCAGTGACGAGCGAACCGCAGCGCACCAACAATGACATCATTTGGTATCCCGTCGACGGCGAACAAGAAGTTTTCATTTCGGTATTGGGCGAAAAGCGGAAAACGTCTTCCGACAAAAAATGGAGAAGCCACAGACAAGCGAGACACAGTGGTGTACCCCCGCCTCTCCCACTCTCCTTCGACCCATCCGAAAATCACGATCCCTCCTTCTTCCACAACATAAACGAAAGAAGACCTTTCGCATATGTTATACCCTACCTTGAGTCATCGTCTGCTTTTCAGAGTCAACAGTTTCCCGTTAGGCGGCCGGACAGAAGAACACATGTCCCGCCAAACATCCCCGACAACGTTTTTCAAAATATCATCAATGACGTTTTTGATCCTAAACGCCCTTCTGCTAATGAATTTCCCGACAATGGACCACAATGGGGCAATGGGGTCCAAAACCAGTGGGACAATGGAGTCCAAAATCAGTGGGGCAA
Organism: Brueelia nebulosa; assembly: GCA_028293925.1. Classification (NCBI taxonomy): domain Eukaryota; kingdom Metazoa; phylum Arthropoda; class Insecta; order Psocodea; family Philopteridae; genus Brueelia; species Brueelia nebulosa. Next base: position 162,750 of record JAQIBA010000119.1, on the reverse strand, counting down.
CGGATTCCAAAACCCAACAGGAAATGGCCAAAACCAATGGAACAACGGATTCCAAAACCCAACAGGAAGTGGTCAAAATCAATGGAACAACGGATTCCAAAACCCAGGAAATGGCCAAAATCAATGGGGAAACGGATTCCAAAACCCAACAGGAAGTGCCCAAAATCAATGGGGCAACGGATTCCAAAACCCAACAGGAAGTGCCCAAAATCAATGGGGCAACGGCGTTCAAAACCCAACAGGAAGTGGTCAAAACCAATGGAACAACGGAGTACAAAAACCAGTAACAAGTGGTCAAAGTCAGTGGGGCACATCATCTCCTCTTATCGAGGGTATTTTTCCCGGTCAAACCTCTAACCAATGGGGAGGCGGCAATACTCGGCCTCAGAAAAGACCATCAAGCACCGGCAGACCAAATAAGAGGCCGAACAAGGAGTCGGACAAACTGGTGTTTCCCGGGGAGACCGCAGGGACAACAACCACCCCCGAGGCTCCAACAGATGCTCCCACCAGGTCGCCTTGCGAGAGGAGATGTCCCGTAACCCCCGAATTCAACCCCGTTTGTGGATCAGACATGACCACTTACAGCAATGCAGGAAGACTGAAATGCGCCCAAATGTGCGGCAAAGGTGAGAAACAATTTTTCTTTACATTACTATAAAATCAGTACAATCGGCATTATGAATTCTTACTGTATCTTAATTGTTTACGGCTTCCAAAAAATCTTTCAATAAATGGATTCCGAGAGAAAATTTCCCGGAGAGCGATAAAGTAACAATTAATTTTTCACTAATCAGACAGACGTGCCGAGGGCCCTTTGCGACACCAGTAGTGATATCAGCAAGCAGGCAGACCTTGTCACGATTTTCCTTAAAACCTAACATAATTTCATTTGCCAGGAAACAAGAAAATCAATACTTGAAGAATCCTAACTTAGTTTTCATGCCGAGCAAAGGAGTAATTTAAATTCGCCAGAGAAACCACATTCCTCTACCCCTTTCCACCCACCACCTACCCGGGCCATTCTCTCTCTGCAGTCTCCTTCGTTATCAAATTATCGTTATCCAACTTGCCGTCACGTGAATTAAATTAAACATTTCGTTTACCTAATAAATCCGCTGTTCTTTCATGTAAATTAAGAAACAAAACGGCTAATCGAAAGAGGCTGATGTCACTTTTGGGAACTGAATCCGGCTTTTGTTTTCCAGATGTCACATTGTCTCATCACGGCAACTGCGGGAGGTCTCCGCTTGTCACACCCCTCCTTTCTAATAGTCGGAAGGAAAAATTCGTAAGATTTTTGTAGTACAATTAAATAGGGTTAGTTACAATAAATTATTTGCCACGTTACGAATATCGTTTTTATGGTTTACCTGAATGGAGATCCCGTGCAACAGCAGATAAAACCCGAAGAAACTGCTTCGTTGGTCGTCTCCATTCGTCCAGAAGAACCTACCAAAAGATGTGATTTTATTTTCCTTTGGCTAATTACAAACATCAAATGTACACGAAGGGTTAGGACGGTCATCTAAGAATTACCTACCAAACTTTACCGTCTTCTCAGGCATCTTCGCCTCGGGACTTTCAGGCTCGCTAATTTTCCTTCTCAAATTGCTTCCATCTCGTTTTTGTGACGCAAATCGCTTAGCGACCAAACGTCAAAGAAAGGGTTGATGCGGCTTTAGAGATTAACGGGGTTGTTGGAAAGAGCTTTTTGAATCACGTGAATTCCCCTCAAAGGGTTGACGCTTTGACGGTGTTTTAGTTCGGGCACCGTCAATAACTCTAACTTTTCTGCATGAGGCGTCACTGATTGACGCCGCTTTAAAATTTATAATCTTTATTATATGAAAGTCAAATCGGAATCCAGTTTTCTTCTTCCCAGCGGAGAGTACGAATGATCCGATAAACGAATATAAACTGGAGACCTATTGAGTTACGGGACGTGTCAAAAACAAGAGTAAATTATGTGGTAACTATTCAGCGGCCCTTATCCAAAGCGAAACATTTATGTCAAAGGTCATTAAAAGTTCACGACTAACGGTTATTTTTAAAAACTGACTTCTAAAATCAAACCGAGCTTTTTACTTTACAATCCGCTTTCTTTTTTTCACATACTGGATTTTTACTCATTACTTATAAGTAAAGTAAAATTTCCTCGACTGAATTAAAAAAAATTAACAAAATTTTTGTTAATTCGAAAGGAAAAATTCGGGTAATTTCCACAGAACCACTCATGTGTCAAATGATTTTTCACATTACCCAAAACGTTTTTGATGATTTTTGTTTCTTTACAACCGACGACAAGCTCAAAATATAAACACAAAATGGCATGTAAACAAAAATTCAAGCGCGAAGGCTACTCGGGGCCCTAAAGTCTCGCGGCGCGGGCCCCAAAGAAGGAAGTTTCCGTTGGCCTTTAGCCACCGCCTTGTAACAATAATTATAAGTTAGGAGAGAACTTGGAAGCGTAACGTAATAGCAGATTTCGAAGAGCGCCACGATGAGCACCCTTTGGGCATTTTTAATCTTTTTCAAGTGCGATTAAATGGATAGTAAAATGACCCTGAAAACATGTTTAAATATTTGTTTGAGACTCGGATGAGTTTTTAAGTTTTGCTTTTTCGGCGGGCGTGGGTGATTGAAATGCAATACTTAATCCGTGTAAAGTCGTCCTTCAAGTGTTTTCTGTTTAGATGCAGTCGCTTTTAAAGAAAAAACTCTGTTATTTTCAGTCATTTAACGAAGTAAACGTTTTTTCTGTAAAATCCACTATTTAAAATTTATTGCATTTAAGATAGTATTATTGCAAATTAACGATATGTTGCACAAAATTTAGTCATTTATCGTCTTCTTTTTTTTAATGTCTCTCTTCTCGTTTCTCTTTCAGAAACTCTCTGAAATTGTATAAATCACAACGAAACAAAATCATTAGAAGTTCAACCGAAGTAATAAAAATTCAAAGCGAGAAATCTCACTTTATGAAATCAGTGCGAAAAATGAAGAATTTGCGAATTGTTCACGGTTCGCAGCAATCGAAATGATTTTATCTCAATTATTATCGCGCTTCCATAGTATGTAATCTATTTATAGAGCGCAATTTCATTCAAAATGAGCCTGCGCTGAGGTCTGCTTTGTTATTTGTTTTCCTCCCCTCTGTTCTGAGAAATCGGCCTGAATCTGTGGCAACACAAAGTATGTTAATATAAAAATAGTCCTCTCGTTATCAACGGCAAACAAAGACTTCCACCTTAAATTACAGGAACAGTCAGCGACCTTTGGCCTGCGGGCGAATATTCTCACATTCGTACTCTTCGGATTATTTTTCGGGGCCTTATTTTTTCGTATCCCGACCTTTCCTTTTTTGCTTCGGATGACTTTCGAAATAAAAGTTTCGCTTTCGTTACTTCTCTTTGGTTAAATTTGCCTTGGATTTTAAATTTTATTATAATTCAGCCTATTTTTATAGTTTAATAATATTAATATTTATTTAAAAAAATTCTAACGTCAATTTACACTACGAACCATTGATATAAATGGCTCAGATAAAAAAATCTCTGTGGCAAAAAATAGTATTATTTTATTATCGTATTATATTTATAAATATTTATTGAATTTAATAATGCCATTTCGAAAACTAAATAATTGCTTTTAAAATAAATAGTCATTAAGTCTGAGAAAATTTAGTGGTTTACATTTAAATGTTTGATTTTTCCGTAACACCGACAGTTAAAAAGCAGAGAGGCGAGAACAAATTAAAAGCTTTCGAGAAATTAAAATTAAAGTGTGCGGATTTGATGTATTAAGCTAATGACCTCAAGGTTTCCGAACGAAATAAATCACTTTTCTTCGATCCATTGTTGAAAGTTTGCTTTTCGCCCGAATGATTTTTAACTCAAACTTGAGATTCCAATTGCCCCCATTGTATATGACGAAGTTCAGTCGATTTTTCTTAATGGACTGTGATTTTTGACAAAAAAAAATATTCTCAGAATTGTTGATGTTTTTCTTTTTGATGATTATTTTATTATTAGGAGAAAAATGTAAGAATTGTGGGGGATGATTACTGTGATGTATGAATGTTTACTCCTCCACAACTAAAGGGTGGAGCAGCATTGTCAGCTTTCTATGGTTTCCTAAACCGCCCCTGCAGTCAGCATATGCAATAAATTTTCATCTTCCCCACCTTTCCTCTCTCTAAGAATGTTTTCTTCCATTCATTTTCGTCCTTTTCCTCATAACGCCATTCATTCTTCCTCGAAAAGGTTCGATAAGGAGCTGACATATCGTCATTTTGCAATAATATCCTGTCTGAGTCATTCAGAGCTCGCCTCCAACCATAATTGGGAAAATAATCTAAAAATGTTCGCAATTACTCGTCCATTTGCTCCTCAAATGGGAACTAATTAGAAGTCATTCCACGAAATGGCGAACCCGCGCCTGGAAAATAATAATCGACGATGACTTCTGGAATTTGTTTTTATCAAACCATGGTCAGAAGTCGAGTGAAGGACGGAGTTCTCTCAAGTGGCTGTTGCACCCTTTCAACTCTTTATTTATATAATATAATTCCGTGGAGGGAAAAGCCAGTGAGTGTTCGGGAAAGAGATGTAATTAGAACAGTTAAAGGTTAGGATCTAATGTTAAAGGTGCTGAGTACTGCGTAATCCAAAGTCCGTAGACTTTTGTAGTCCGTTAATTCAAAACGCAGTTCAATGTATAAAAGACAAAGAGTATAAATTTCATCTAAGCCGAACTGTTTTTATAATAATTTTACTTCTGAAAGTATGAAATATAGAGCATATATGCTCCTGGGTGATTCCACGTGAATGGAGTCGGTTGCCACAGGTCGACTCTCTCTGATTTTCTTCAAATTTTACAGGTTTGTTCCTTTGTGCCTTCGATGAAAAACCCCCAAATTTTGGTTCGATATCTCCATCCGTTTCGGAGATATGGCCCTTTCAACAAAAAATGACGTCCGACTCGAAAATTGACAACTTTGCACTCCCGTCCTGCGGAACCTATGCAAGCCACAAAAATGAACTTTTGCATAGTGACAGAGTTTTACATGCTCTTTCGAATGGCATAGGTTTCAACTTTGTAGGTCTTATGGTTGCTGAGCTACAGCACTTTGAAAACAGGTATGAAAATTTGGCGCCAAAAAATTTTTCGATTTTCAACGCCCCATAACTTTTTTTTGCATTGACCGATTTCGGCCAAATTATGCATGACGACAGTGTATCACTAGAGCTTCAAAATAAGCCATGTTGGACATTCCTAGCATCATCTCACCGGGAGCCATGGGAGTGCAAAGTGGTCGAGAAACGCCATTTTAGCGATTTTTGACCAACTTTGAGGCCAAATAGCAAAATAGTATCATCTCAGATTTCATTCTAACTTTGCTCTTTGAAAGGGCATATCTTAAGCTTTCGAACAACCCGGTTTAATTTTAGAGAAACCACTCTGAGGGGGTGAAATCGCCCCCCCAAAGTACCCATGTCAAATCGGAGCCGGTCAACCTGTGGCCACAAACCCCTTTCACGTGGAATCACCCTCTATAAGTATTGAAATTATATCCCTATATCATCACATGACCATTAGCACACAATTATTTAATAAAATATAAACACAAATTAGCATACTAAACAAACAGGTCTGCTCAAAACAGAAAGTCATAATAATAGAAAACACGAATAATCCATTTAAACTACCAACAATTCTTTTAAATATAAAAAAAATGTCAGCGTTCGCTTTAGTTTTGAAAGGTTTTGGAATGCGTCAAACTGAAAAGATCAGAAGAAGCGACATAAAAAAAGGAAAAATTCCAAAATAACAGCAGTAATAAAATATTATCTAAATTATTATTTACAACGAAATGTGAACACTGACACCATAAGTCCTTATCTCGTCTTAGGGGAGGGCGTGTGGGGAAAGGGGTGGAAACTCCCTCACCTTGAATTTCCCCGGTGATGTTTTCTCACCCCCTTAAATTATATTTCGGGAAGAAAATTCTCATCTCAGAAAAGAATCAAAGATTGAAGAAAATGTTTTTGGAAAATTTTTTCGGACTCTGTTTTTATCTACAAAAATTCCACTGCGGCTTTTGTCCTGTAAAAGTCTCTGCACTTATCCCTGGAGAGAACAAATAATTTGAGTGTATTGTCGGGTGTTTAGAATTTACATCCGCAGAACACCGACTGTTGAAACGGTATCTCTCCTCAGCAGCGATTGCTGTCGTTCTGCTGATGGGTCGGGACGACATTCTGGCGACAGGGGAACGCAAAGTCAAAGACGCAAAGCTCTTTAACGAGTTTTCCCCGACAGCATTTATCCGTCGAATAAATAATAAATAAATAATCCCGCAGCGGCATTAAATACACTAAGAAGGAATGAAATACTGACAAACGAAATCTTTTCAATTTTCTTATGCCGATTATCTCATCCCATAAGATTATGACGTAGTAAATAATTCTATTTTGAGAAATGCTTCAAATGTCTCATCGAAATATCGTTAATTAATCATAAAGTGGATTCAACTGATTAGTCTCGTTCAAGCAGGCCTAAAAGGTTTTACAGTATTATATTTATCTTTGACTTAGTAAAACATATAGTTTATTTATTTTTTTCTCATTGGTTACGGTGATCTTGATTTTGTGGAAGAAAAATAAGAAAAAAAAGTTGCTGCGATAAATAACGTTCGACTTTTCATTCCGCTCCGTGTAATTAATTATTAATTAATAATTATTATCGTCCGCAATAGTGCAGCGTTTATTCCGATAATCACGTCGGAAGTGGGTGCAGACGAAAAAGTAAGCAGATACGCCATTTTCTTTTGGGTTTTGTATTGAGTGGCAATACTTTGAACCCGCGTTGAGCGCTTTCTATTCGCTCGAACAACCCTTTCGGACAGAAAGTCTAACAGTGTGGAAACCCCCAATGTTCGGGGTGAAATCTTTCAAAGGGTGCCACTGTCACGCAGAGTTGACTTCCTGTCACGCTGTTTTGGCTGACAGTTCATTTCGAGTCTGTCGCCCGATTTTAATAAAAGGACAGACACCCAAATTTAGTTAGGGAAAGATAGAGGAAAGAGTAAGAAAGGGACAAACACGGTTGTGTATCAGTGGGGGGGAAAGTTCCACCGAAAATAGATCATTCGGTCAAGAAGTCGTCCGAATGCGCACACCCCCCGTGCCCACCAATGCCCTCGGGCGACCCACTCACGCCTCCCCATTCTCCCTTCAGACGGGAGCGAAGCGGGAAATTAAAAAAGTCCAACAGGACAGCTGAACGCGCGAGAGTGGGAGTGAAGTGTCCGTCACCCCCTCTGAGGAGAAAAGCGGAACGGAAGAAGACGTCAAAGAAACGTCACTTTTCCGTGGAAAGCTCTCTTTTAAGGAACGGTCCCTCACAATAAAAAAAGAAGGCTCAGTACCTGAGGAGGTCGCATCCCGCATCTCCTTCTTAGTGGCCTCGGTCGTCCCCGACAGCAGGAAAGTCCCTCGTCGTGGCCTAAGACAAACAAGCTCTTCTCATAAAGACTCATCTCGGCATCGTCACGGGATTATTTCACAAGAAATTGCGCACTTGGACGTAAAACGTATCCGTATGTTACAGATTTTAATAAGAAAACCGTTTGGGGCGTTGGGAAGTTGAGTTGTGGTCGAGTGGTCGGTGACAGAAAGACTAATTCCTGCGAAAATTCTCGGGAGAAGACGGAAGAGAACCAAGTTATGAAGTCGATTGCCTTTTTACTCATCGCTTATGGTAAGTCGAATTAAAGAAGTGAACGACAGAAATACAGCGGCCATCTCCGCTTTATGGGGTCGGCAGCGATCGACCTTTGTACGATGGGCTCGAAAAAGAAAAAACACTTTTCTCTGTGAACTGCGCCGATAAGTTCATTTGAACTTATCTTTCAATTAAAGTGCATAGTTAGAGGATTTGCTGAGTTAATGAGTTTTCGTGATTGCTGCAGCGATTGCTTTGCTGAAGCAGATAAATCACATAAGATAACTGCGACTGCCCTCTGCCTTTTCTGCAGCCATTTCAATTTTTCCGATGTTGGTAGCACTGCAAATGGGCAGCTTTATTCGTTTTTTTTTTTTAAGAAAAGAAACTCATCTGTTCATAAAATCGCCCCAAATCCAGATTTCTTCTATCGTCTGCTTAAATTCCCTCCTCTTCGATCGGTTATAATTAATTTATAAATAAAATCTGCCGATAACAAAGCGGAAAGTAAAGTCAAAATGAATGTAAACAAAAGACGGCCATTTTTAATTTCTTACCGTTATTTCTTTCGCCCGCTTTTTTGTACCGATGAGCAGGTGTTTTCGTTTCCTTTTATTGGAACGTTCTCTCTTCTTTCTGGTGGTCCATAATTGAGTGGAATTCAAGGAACGACAGCTCAATTAAGATTCATTGACATGAAACCGCCCAAGGCGAGTTCATCCGCGAGAGGTCTCGAAAACAACCTCGACAGCCGCAGCCTTCCCGTCGGATTTCATGGCTGATTCCGTTCGAATTAACACGGGATGGGCCCGAAACCCAATCAATTAAAATGCTGAGTAATTAATTGCAAAATTGATAAAAGTGACGTAGAATACAATAAATCAGCATTACTTTGCTAAGCGTGTCATGGCCGAATCACACTTTGACATAGACCTGATTTGAATTTCCTTTGAATCCCGCCGAAAGCTGCTGGGGGGAGGCGGGAGGGGGAAACGAACGACGAAAAAATGGCATTTCCGTTTCCCTTTTCGTCCGCAGGAAGTTTGACCAGGTTTTGTTTCCACTCGGTTGCTCGGAAGAGCCGGAACGGGATTTGACAGGAAGTTGAATTCCATCGTTCGTTTCGGTGTTTTCTGGGGTGTGACAGAAAGCTTTTGTTAAAAGGATACTTTCCTCTTTTGTTTAAAAAAAAATTCTCTAATACTTTGGTTTCGGGTCTAACGATTTCACTCAAACTTTTAGTTTGAACATCGGAACTTCATTTAAGAGCGACTTGTAATTAATGCTGTTGTCAATTTCTGAGCCCGCAATCGGTTCGAACTTTATTACAGTCGATAAAACAAAAAGAGGTGATTTCTCTGTGTTTTACAATGAAATATCGTGTGGATGTTCACATTTTTTTTTGTTAAATAAGCAAATGAGGTGTTCTGGAATAGTAAAAAGGATTGTTATTTTCCAGGGGTGGCTGTGGTGACTCTGGTGACCGTGGTGAGCTGCGCTCCCATGGACGGAAGGGGTACGTTCATCGCGATTGCATGCTCTCAGCTGTGTCCGGACGTGAACCATCCGGTGTGCGCGGTGGACGCCCAAGGTCTTCCGAAAACATTCGCAAATCGATGTTTTGTGGATTTCGCCTACTGCAGAGAAGGGAAATGTAAGTAATGCATAGGAGAGGTTATCTGCAAAGGCCACTTCGCGAAAGTGGAGTAAGTCGTCATGGAAGCTTTCCTTTCTGATTAACTGCTTATTTTGGAGCAGTTTTCGCAAACTCCTGCAGTTCAACTTCCGGTGTTATTACGATTAACCCCCGCGGAAGAACTAAACTTTACTTTCTCCTTTCAGATTACGTCATAATGAAAGAGGGCGAGTGCTGATAGTTTAATACCTAATTAGATCGAAATGCTTCATTAAGGGAAACGTGTTCCGGGCGAACACGTGGCCGAAGTGTCACTACCACCACCACCACCACCACCTCAAGAGGTATACAAGGGCAGCAGAGCCACATTCCAAAGGCGACGCCATTGCGAACAGACTGTTTAGTGCTTAGTTAAGTGCGTGCGGGTGTATTTTTATACAGTCAATCGCAGTTTTTATTGTAAACTCATTTTTTTGATTACATTTATTTTGCTTACAATTATTTATTTATTCATTATTATAATTTATTATTTAACCGGGTCGGTTTATTTTTGAGAGTCCACAATTTTTCCAATGAAATATTAATATTTTTATGTATTTGGAATATTCATTGATTTGGGCTTCAATTTTCCCCTCAAACAACTGAAGAAATTAAGAAAACCAATTCATTTTAAATTATTATATTGCTCGAAAACAACGAATGTTCGTGAGGAGAGAAAAATCGTCGGATAAAGGACTTTTGTAAGTCTGCCGGTAGCCAATACAACGCAATACAAAACCCTGTATTTAATACTGATTCGTGTCCTCCCTCCCGTTTGAGAGTTTCCAAAAGTCCTTTCCCACTAAAACGAGAAATTTACACAAAACGCTGAGATCATTAGCCTTTCAAGTACTGAAAGTAAACGCTTTTGGAATGCATCCACCATTTGGTAATCAAAAAATGTGATCGCCGTAATTGAGTTTTCGGCCATCGGAGCTTTGCCAATCGCTTTCGCTTTAATTATTGTAAACGCTCGAGAACCCCAACTGCGTTTCCTCCGAGGTTTATCGTTTACAAAAGTCGAATTCATCCCCATTTTTACTGAATAAATGATTCGGACTGTCTAATCTGTGGTCCTCATCCCTTTGGCATCGAGAAAATTTTCATTAAATAAATTTACTTTTCTAAAATCCAGTGAGACAACCTGGTATTTATTAGATAAAAGTTAATTTTTAATTTTAAATTAATAAATTCCTTAAAATTGATATCGTTTTTTGGTTGTATGTACTCATGTAAATCTATTTTTTCATGAGGTCGACAGCGGAAGTACTCTTTTAAGAACCATATTTTGAAAAATACAGTGCGAAACTCTCACATTTTGAATTTCAAATATTCTAAAATATACTCGTGAGCTCAAAAAGATTGAGGACCACTTGTCTAATTCCTTAGAATTGATTTTCTAACAAGAAATATCTCACTTTCGAATCTCCTCGCTGAGAAAGAGAGCGATCCGTTGTAACATTTGCTAACTGCACGTCTTAAACGTGGCACCAGAACAATGTCTGTCCTTCGGAGTAGCTAAAATTCATTCCTTTGATTTCGAAGGAAATCTCACTGGTGTTCGAACGACCCAACCAGTCGTCATCAATTCACAGCCTTCCCCGTGTTACCCTCCTACCCTTCCACAGGTGGAGGGTGTGTTCAGCGTTCTACGACAATTCATTTTCCTATAACTAATGAATGTTAAGCCACCTGACGACCCAGGCAACGAGGCAGAGCAGCGGCAGAAGCAGACAAGGCCTCCATGTTGAGCAGTTGCATTTGAGTTCGTCCTTATAGTAGACGGCCGTCCGGGGAGGATACGAATCGGGTTTGCACCACTCGCCAATCCGCTCTAAATCCTCCTGCGAAATTTTCATTGCATATCGACAACATTAAAACACCACGAAAATGAACGCACGTTTACTTCTGAAAATTCCGTTAATTGTTTCGGGCAGCCATCTATCGGAAATCAGACGAACTATCGGCTCAGATGGCGCCGAACAGCGCGAACGGTCGGTTCGATACGTACCTTGCAAATTTCGTCGCAGGGAGGACACACCAAAGCTCCCTTGTGAAGCCAACCGTTGGAGAATATCCGGATGTTGAGTTCCTGGCCTGCCCTGTAGCAAGTGTAGCTATAATTGGCCACGACGATGTGAAGCCTTCCCGCCTGGCAGTAGTACTCGTAGCAACCGCTGCCCCAGTGCTGCCACTGTCGCACCTGTCGGCAGGATTTTTCCTCCCACATTTGATTGGCGTTGTCGAAGCATTTCGACCTTTCTCCGTACTTCTCCAGGGCGAAATTCTTCTCAGGTTCTGCCAAGCACGGATAATGTTATCACCATTCAGAAACGGCTGACTTTTCAACGGTTCGGTGCCACTTACGAGGATTATTTTCCAAATATTTGCAGTGAGAACCTCTAACGGCGATGTTATTCGACCTCCATGTGAATTCCTGAGTGTATGGGCAGTAATCCGCGAGGGACACGGAGCCTCCGTAATGGGCCTCCTTTCCTTGAGTCACGTGAGGAATGCTGTCGAAATTTTGATACATCTGCGGGAGTTTGTCCGTGTGGGGCACCAAATTGCAGAGGGAAACCGAGGAACGGTCCTCTGTGCATTCTGTTTCCAGCGGGTCCTGCTTCACTTTGTTACAGAACGGATAGATGGGTTTGTTCCTGCGAATTAGAGAGAGAGAGACTGACTTACACACGCCTGCAGACTTCTTCTCCTTTTTACGCAAATATTGACTAACATTTTTCGATTTCTGTCCATCCACTCTTTGCAACTCTTCATCGCGAACTCACATCCTAAATTTCTGCCCCAGTTGAGGGGTTGTGCCATGCTGTAGTTAGCTTTATACCATCCGGTGTCTTCCATCAGCGCCAGGGTTATCCTCGAATAGACGGGATTTTGGGTGTGCGTACCAGTCATGGCTTCATTCTGAAATTACAAAAACTGCAGGTTAAAAAACTACAAAATTCCGTTATCGCTTTAGGCAGCCATCTATCGGCTATCAGGCGAACTATTCCAACCTTAACCGGCTTAGATGGCGCCACTTGCCAACGTGTTTAGTCCCGATAGAATTGGGGTTTCTTTTTGTTTCTAATTTCGAAAAAGGAAAACAAAGAAAGGAATTGGGACTATTCCTTTGATGGGATGAATCCTTCAACCCAGAATAGAACAAACCGATCCAACCTCAAAAACTCGTTTCTCCCAGTGCGTTAAAGCGGTGCCATCTTCTCCTTGATCTTCCAATTCAGCACCTTCGAGCAAGGAGCAGTTGAAATGCTTTCGAACTTCTTCAACAACCCTTGGGGTGACTAAAACCTGAAATTCCCGTTTTACTGGACCTCCGTGAACGAGCCAATCATCTCTCACGACGGTACGAATGACTTTATCGCTCCACTGACGAGTCTGAAGTCTGCAAACGAAAATCATCACCGGTGTGAAAAAAGAAGAAAATTCTGCTTGAACCGCTTTTACAAAAATCAGTACTTTTCGTCCAGAATTGGTTTCCCGTTCTCACCCCTCGAGGTGAGGGGCATCCCTTTGTCGTCTCTGTAAAACGCGTATAAACTCACGGAGAACCCGAGGGCGTGAAGGATCTCATGTTTCACGGTCGACAGCAAAACTTCCAGTTCTTGAGGCTTTGTACTAATACTGTCCGGACAAAGGTTAGCGTGACCTGGAAAGCAAACCGTCAAATTGTCATTTCTGCCCTGTGCATTCGACTGCTGCATCAGAACCGCATTCACCTGCGATGGGCCTGTCGAGTGCTCCCTCCTGCTGGCAGTGAGCAGCATACGCCACGGTCATTCCTCTGTAACACCTCTCCGTCTGCATTGCGGACACGTAGAACACGAAGTCGGCTCCGTCTATTCCGGGGCCGGGTTCGGCGTCGTCTGCTCGGCAGTCCTGACCCGTGTCATTGCATGTTCTGCACACCTGAAATAACCCAACCACTCGGAATTAAGGGACAATTGTGTGTGCGACACAAAGCCGGCCATTCTGCTCTCCTTTTGTGTGAGCCTTCACTCTTTCTTACCACTTACTTCTAAGTGTTGCTCAGGTACAACTGCTTCGCCGCACATCGTCTCTTCTTCGCATGCATTCTTGCAGTATGGATGAGGATCTCCTCGACGGTAGAATACTTGGTTATTTAAACATTTCCTGAAAAAACGACCCAATTCAGATCGGCTGCCATTTTCAAACGAAACTCGCACGGATTCACTCACCTATTGAGTCTAATTACATTATCAGTCTTGCGCACCATTAGGGCTTGTTCCCAAAAATGAACAGCTTCTGGTAATATTGTATTCTGGAAACAATAAATGGAAATGCACGTTATGACATTTGCGTGTTGACCTCGCCATAAATTCGGGCGTTGTCTGTTTCCTCGTAATTGCAGGCACCGGTTAAAATTTTCCTGGGGGTGACGAAGACGTCCACCGAAGTGATGTCTATTTCGAGTTTGGATTTCACATTGTCACTCGGGCTGTGAAACCGTTGTGGCTTTCGTTCGCACGCATCGCCATTGCCCGGGGCGTCTGTCGTGAGTCAGTTCCTTTCATTTTTGGCCGGCGACAGGAAAAATAAGGCCCATTCGAACGCTATACTCGGCAGATTATCAAAAAATTAATAATCACGATCGCCAACAATCGGTTGCTTCTGGCAAAGGTCGGATTATTTTCAGTAAATTATCACTTCGGTGAATAATTAGTGGAACGAAAAACTATTCTGCGGTTCGATTGTCAGAAAGAAACTGTAGACCTCAAACGTCCGACTCGATTATTAGCAGTGATTGTCGATAAAGATGGTAATTACTACGGTATTGAATATCATTTTTTTTAAGTATTTATCACATAATATTATTATTTTTTATATTCATGATGATGTGAGGAAATCCACGTGGTTCCGGGACGTTTCGTCAGTGTTCGGCTCAATTCGGGATTGTTCGATTGTTATCAGAAAGCGTACCGCTAAATAATAATTCCATTCAGTTAAAAATCGCCTAATCAAATGATGCAATTTCATTCTGCCGCTTCAATGAGGAATTAATTTTTTTTTTTTAATTTCCGGACGTATATAAATTCATTTGACGACCCGGATCTGATAACTGACATTGTTTTTTATGTTTGTTTTTTTGCTCGGCAAAATAGTTTTTTGCCTAACTTATCGCTGCCCGTCTCTTCGATATCTTCTGCGATTATAACCGACAGCCAAGGACGAGATTTTACATAATTAATTAAAAAAAACTTGGAAGGAACTCGAGCGAACTGCCTACTGCGCCGCCATTTTCTACGGGGGCAATTAGAATAATGCCTTGGTATGCCTATTATTAGCCCATACCTGTGGGACAAAATTTGAATTTTCCTTCGGAACACCTTTCCCTCGGGGGAAAACCTCATGATTCCAAATGACTGCCGTCAAACTGCTCTCATTAGAAAACAATTTCGGCCAAATGTTTTGCCCAGTCGAATCACTTCCTCCGATTGACGGAAGCCGAGAGATTTCATTTCCGGTTCAAAGAGACCGAATTTCACTTTGGCCGTGCACAAACGAAATTAAGAGAGCCGCAAAAGTAAAACTTAGCGAAACTTCAAACCTCACCTAATGTGAAGTAAAGTAAATTTTCCAATATCAAAGTGTAAAGAGCAAAAGTTACAATGTGACGGATGAAAGCAGAAAACTTTCCATCTCTTGGCAGTATCCGAATGCGGGATTCGGGGGAGGTGGGAGGGGGGAGGAGGGGGGGGGGGGTAGAAGAGACGACGAAAAACATGGCGATTCCAAAGGCGCCGGATTTTGGGAAAACGTCTGCGAAAACGATAATTTTTCCGAGATGTTTTCAAAATATTTTTTCCAGGTGAAACTAAATTTATTGGAAATCCGCTTTCGGGGTTTTCCTTTAACCTTTTCTCATGTTATTCAAAAATTCGGCTGGATTTCCTCGAGGAATGAGCTTTTGCCAAAAGAATACTACTGAAAATAAAACAGAGGAGCCAAAGGAAAATAGACGTCTCTAGGCCACCAGTTTGGGGTGACCAGAAGGGACACAAGTCATCGTACACTTTTCGGTGAAAGATGCACTCGAGTCATTTTGCAATTCCATTTTGGTGGCCTTTTCCGAGCAGCATTCGATGGAAAATGATAGCCTAAAAGACACAATCCTGCCTTATATTTCGAGTTTGCACAACACCTGCCACGGGACATGCGAAAAGGCACACCGGGCGAAATTTGGCAAACGCTAAGGTTGAACTCCTCATGAGTAACATTTCGCCTAATCGCTTTTTACGCTAATGGAAGAATTATTAAAGGCGCCGTTAACGTCTGATCCGACGTTAGACAAAGGCACAAGTAATTTAGAGCGAAAAACTCTTTTTTGGTCAAACGGTGTGCTCCGAACCTCTTTGCCAACACTCCGTAAGTGGAAACATGAAAGGGAAGTTACGTCAGTCGGTTTACTTGAGGGACTCGTTGAACTTTTTTTAATTGCTTTTTCGCGAGGAACTCCAATCACCCTTCGTGCCTTCGTTCGACGCTCATTAAAAATTCCTTTGATGGCCGTTTGTTACGAAAAGTATCCTCACGTCCACTCATCCCTCCTTTATCGCCGTCATTCCCACACTTTCCCCCCCACTTTCCACCCGATCCTTGCTCAACCACCTCGGCCAGGGGTGCCGAACTCATTTGGAAGCACTCGTTCGCCCACGCGCGTTCAACTCTCATCAAAAGCCATTTTGCGGTATGTTAAGAAGCCGTTAGTGTCCAATTTCCGCAATCCTCGGTTTTCCTAGATTATGTGAAAACTCGTTTCAATCGCCATAACATAATTTCGCCATAAACCCAAACGATTTCGAGTTCGTTTCGGTGCCGCAACAAGTGTTCGGGTGGTCAGAAGAACCGTCGAATACTCAAAAGGTAATATAATTCCCGATATGAACCGGGGGAAAGTCATTAAGTAGAGATTAAATAGTGTTCGTTGTAAAGCTTATACTTACATTAATCAATTCAAACTTCTCCTCGTCCAACCTGAAACAATCAAAACAAACATTAATTTTTCCCGATTGAATCAATCTTTCGTCAGCAAATAAATAAGGGAAAGCTATGGTTGACTGAGCTAACAAAAAGGGATGCTTAAAACCGAATGCTTTCAATTACGTCTTCGGCCTCCAAAAGACGTCGGATCCCCGCCCACCATACCCGGAGGAACGTCTCGACTCGCATTTATTCAGATAATCTATTAACGGAGCCGTGAAGACAGCCTTCGAAAAATTCAAATTTCGATGCGACGCCTTTGTTATCTATTTGAAAATAACAGTGCATCGTGAAAAAAAAAGTCCGGTTGAAACTGTTTAACGACCGAAATATTTGCATGTGCACTGCGTGGACAACCTTCCAGAGAAAACACACAAGGCTGAAGACGAACGGGAGTGCGAGAACTCGGCCCACGACTCAAATGAAAGTCACTAGAAGACCTCTGATGAAGGCAGAAAATTCCGCTAATTAATGTGGGCAGTTGCGCGCCCTTAATTACAAATACGGTGACTGAATTTGTTGGGGAGGTTCGACTCACAGAAGTTGGGGTTGAACGTGAATGTCGGATGACCTCACGATAAGTGGCTCGTTGGTGAAAGACGGAAATCGTTTAAAAACCGTAAAAAAGCCGAAAGTCGAAAAAGAAATTGTGGCTTAATTGCGATGAGTTTGTCCGCCGAAGAATCCGGCGACATTTGGGGACAAAGAAGTGCAGTTTGGATAATGACGCAGTTAAGAGAAATCTTCAACAAACTGAGATAAAACCAGAAATCTTTATAAATTTTACACTACAATCTCGAGAATCTCGCCGAAACATCTCTTAATTTGCCACGAAACTCTGGAGAATTATTAGGTTGTCCTGAGAGGTGCGAAAGCGAAGTCGAGAAGAATACAAACAGTTGGAGACGAACTGGCAAAGAGAGGTGAGAGTGTGCCCCAAGCAGGACATTTTAAAGGACTTCGTAACCATTTGCGATGACCCGTTAAATACTGCTGTACAATGAACTTGGGCGCAACTATATTAATGTGTAAACTCGCGAATGGTTTCTTCGCGGGGACGATAAATTCCCGACGGGAAAATGGCGCGGTTAATGTGCGGAACGCATTCGGAATGGGCAAGGGGTACAGCAACTAAATCGCGCTGTCATCAAACCAAACATCAGACCTGATTCCTTCGTCACTGTCGTTCTTATGCAACTGTGGCTTGCATAATGAAAACGATTCCGAGCGACCGAACACACAAAGCGAGAGACTTCCAATCGGAGAGGCAAATGTCACCTGTCACGTAAGCAGTCTCTCTCGCCTTCTACTTTCAAAAAAATCCTCAAAAGATCAATTTCCGAGTTATTTGGAACCGAATAGTCTTCTTCATTTGAAATTCTTCACGAGGCTCTACTTGAAATTCACTCGTTGACAACTTTGTCCGAACTTTCCTTTCGGCTTTTATTTTCTCAACAAATAATACTAAACTCGCATAATGGAGTTTTCTTATGCAAATGCTTTGGTGCATTCGAGGGGGCGAGATTCGCAAGAAGTAAATTCAATTCGCAATCGGCGAGGGGATGATCGACTTAGGGGATGATCGAGTGAAAATAATAGCCAAAAGCAGCAACACGATCTCACGTGACATTAACATTATTTTCAGGTTCCTCTGGCGTTTTTAGGCCAATGAGACGAACTTATATTTGGCAGCGCCCCGAGGTTGTCAGTATGTTACCTGAATAACAATTTGCCCCCGGTTGGTTCTGTTCACTGTACCCCCAAATAATCGCCATTACATATCATTAACTTTGGGAAATTTCATGTAAAAGCATTCTAATAATAGCGGAGCAGCCTTCTGTAAAAGTGCAATGACATAAAAACATTAGTCTTCGACAGTTCCCCCGTCGTATCATGCGAATCCCAGAAGTCAATTTAAAATAAAAATAAAGAACATGCGAGGCAATCCGGAGTGGGTACCGAACATTAAAAACCGTCGGAAACAGGGTCATGCGACAAAGAACATCGAACTGACTCGTTTTTCATTTATTTACTAAGCGAATTTGAATTTTACAGAACCGGTGTTTGCGTTCTGTCAATTACCTATAGATAAGGAGTTGACCTTACATTTGACACTAAGAGACACAACAGAGTGATAACGGGTGTTTTCGGAGAAAAACTCGCTCTCGAAACCGTCAATCATTCGGTGCATAATTTCCAACCTGAAAAAAACCCCTCGAATAGGTCGCTCACTCATTGGGTGGGATCGAATATTGAATTAAAATCCGCTCTACCCGGTCTGAGTATGTCCGAAGGGAAAGCGGCCATCCTCGAAATAAACAACTATAAATAATACCCATCGTCAGGGGCGTAGCCCGGTAATTAATATTTTAATTAGCGGTCTGAATGGAGTACCGAAAAGTGGGAAAGTGTGTTTGGAAGGCTTTTAAGGTCGGAGCCTTTTGGCTCGACGAAGCTTAACCAATTATCGAAGCCAATTGTTTTCGGGGTTATTTTAGGAGGCAAATAACCGTAAAGGGTCGCAATTAGGGGTTCTCGGAGACCTTCGAGTGTCCGTTACGCACCGAAATCGTAAACACCAACCGGTGATTAAACTAATTGTGCCTGCTTTTGAGGTAATTCGTTGGAATTCCCAGCAGCCAAATGTGATCCTCCCGCAGAGTTTGGTGAGCTGAAAATCGCTTCCGAAAACTGATCGAAACAGTGATGAGCGGGGACAGGCACAAACCGTGAGTAAAATAAAACCGAATCGTGAAAACCGACCCGACCGCGACGATAAAATTAATATAATTAGTGAAAGGTTACGTAACTTTCATTCCTGGCCGCGTTCGCTAAATGTCATGATCAGTTCACATCCCGTTGAACAATTTATTTCTAAAGAATCCCCCATGTTCTTTCAATCGAACAATGAAGGCATTGTTTTCTGGGTCCGTTCCACCTGAGATAAAATGGGCAATATCCCGAAAATCCCCGTCGAGGACCTGCGATAATTCCAAATTAAACAAACTCCCTGATTCGGTTAACTGAGCAAACAAAGAATCTGATAAAAACCATGACCGACCGTTTAATGTACGTTAAACGATTTAAAGACAACCTTGATGACTTCGTTCCGCCTTTCGAAGAAGTCTGTGTGGATTGAGTCGTTTGTCAATATACACAATTTTCCGACTGGGCGGACACGGTGACCCAATTAATATTCAAACATCTTTCAAGTTCATTAACTCAGTTAATTCTTTCGAATGCGCGGAGGCAACGCCATTGTATGCATTCGTGCACATTCGAAAAGTAAAAACTATTGACAGAGAGAGAGAGAGAGAGAGAGAGAGAAGTCGGGTTATGGGGGACATTTTTGTGATTGTTGGCATTACGAATGTGACTTCATTGTTATTTTCTTTATTATTAATTGAGAAGATGTGATTTCCGGTTTATTATTAACTCTCACTCCGCCATTTCACTTCTTTTATAAACAATGAGCGTAATTTTTTAGCGCTTTTCCCATTTCATATGATTTTTTTGATCTTTCGTTCAACTTCCTGTTCCCTTTCTTTTAAACTTCTCAGCAGTTGCAACTGAGTTTTCAAATTCTGACAGGAGAATTCGGCTTTCCACAATTTCTTTTCTCAGTAAATCAGAATAATAATAAAAGTATTAATTCAAAATTATAAAAAAATATTTTTTTTGCATTTTAAAGCTTAACTTTTTGTATCCAAAATCATAAAATAAAATTGTAACCGGAAAAACACAGAAGATTTCCTCAAATTAGAATATCAATTAAATTTTAATGAAAAATAAGAAAAAAAGTGTAGAAAAATCTAATTCCGGTCTCTGACAAGATTTATTATCGAAAAGAGAGCTGACTGAAATAATTTACATAATAGTTTTTTTTTTAAAAATAAAATTCATTACTAATTGATCAAGGATAAAACCTGAATTAATTAAACCGCTAACATTTATATTTAAATGTTTTGCCAAACTCATATGCCTTTCCCGGGGGATACGCCTAAAAATCGGTTTCTCTGAGGCACATCGACCCCGAAAAGCGCATTATACAACACGTCAAAGACCCCCTCGAATCGAAATGCAATAACTGATAAATTGACAATTTAAATTATGTAACTGCTTTGGAATCATACTCAGAGGGTAATAAAATTGAAAATAGTAATGCCGGACAGGCATGAAGTAATAACTTGCTATATTTTGTGTATGTATATATCATATTACTCTCTTTTAAAAAATGCAATGAAAATTACGAGCAAAAAGTAGCCGAGCCTAGTTTTTAATACCTGGCTGTACTCCAAAGTTTAACAACAAACTTAAATTTTTAATGATAATTTCATAGAAAATTCCGAGGGGTTTCGATAATGACAAGTAAAAGGGTTGCGTTTCTCGAAGCGATACTAAAAAAGAAATATCGTTGGTGAAGGGGAGTTAGAAACACAGGGAAACGTATTCACCGAAGACAATCGTTTGTATAAATTATCGCACTCGAATTAATTGACATAAATTAAGGGAGATTTCTCCGTGATCACATTTTGGCAAACTTTCTTCGCTCCGGCGAACTCATCCGAAGAAGAAAAGTGAATTTTATAATAATTCAAAACTTTTAAAAAAAACCTAAAAATTTATAATCCCATATATTTTTAAGTGGATTTTACGTTGGGTGTGTTTTATGAAATTTATGAATAAATTAATTTCATTACGTTTCTTTGAAAAGTTACCATCTTATTAACTTTTTTTCTTATTGAATAAAACTGATGGATATTATAATTTATTTATAAAATATTTTTAACCTTAATCTACTAAAAAGTTTAATAACTTATTTTATACGAGAGAACTAATTCAGAAAAAAAATGAAAAAAGAAAAACGGAACCCCCGAAGTTATTATAACCCCCTTTTCACTCCCCACTAAAGATCACGACAACATTGAGAAAATCCAGACGGATAAATTCATCGATACAATCGTAAAACGCCAGCCATTCCCAAGGAAAGATAACGCTTTCCTCTCGGAATAAAATCCGTACATTCCTTGGCCGAGATGGAAGCTTACAACTCATTCGAGATGACGAGAGATATTCGCCGAAAACCTTGGCGAAAGGCGCCATTTTATCCAAACGACCTAAAGCTCGGGATGATTTAATGAAACAACGGGGAACAATGCTAAGTCGCTTATCATTGGCGCATCAGTTGGTGGCGGAGATGAATCGGAGGGCGTTGTTCATCTCCTGTTGTATTATTATTTGTGACTTTGCCTGAGGGGAGACGCCTCACGTTTTCTTCCTTTAAAGGAATCTATATAGGTCAGGCGATTTGGTGTTTTTAATTATGCAACAAAAGCAATTGAAATCAAATGAATGGGAATACAAAATGGCGGAGTCGAAATGGGTCTGGAAGGCTCTCACACAGGAGAAATAAGAAAATTTCGCCCCCAAAACAGAGTCCCCTTACCTGTACACACTTTCGTCGTAATAGAGAAGTATTCTTAACGGGTGATCTATACTCCGCTTCCTCATGACATGAGCTGGTTCTATATGTACGTCACGTATAATCTGAAAGAGAAACAACACCGATAAATTCCGTCGTGTCCCAAACATCAAAAGGAGTAATGTGGAAGGGCAGATGAGCTGTAGAAAAAAATCACTTTTGTTTTCAACCGAGGTGCAACGCTTATTTCCTAGTTGCATAACGAACTTGACTTACGACTCCTTTTAAAATTAAAACAAAACCGATTTAATTAATTGTTTAGGAACGAGAGCGACCAGAAAACCGTTAATGGTTTGAATCCCCTTTCACGGGCTCGAGTTACGTAATAACATCCGGACAAGCTGAAAAAAAAACACAGTTTTCGCTTTCGTAAATCGCTTCCTCGGGAAATCAACAAAAGCAAACAATTAAAAATGCATTTCGAAATGCATACCAAAAAACAGTTCCAACAGACATACGCCAGATCACATACAGACACAAATAAAAAATGAAAAGTTGCAGCGTTTTATGGCCCAAAGCGCCGGCAAACCGACACTTACATAAGACTTTCCTCTTTGAATCTGCTTAAAGTCACCTAAATTAAATTCAACTTGGGCTTTTGTGATTTTTCCCCCCATTCTTTTTCAAATAATTTTGATTCGTCATTCTGCTTTCACATTTCGTCCATATTTTATTGTCGCGATGGTATTACGTGAATATCTGCATTAAAGCTGAGCAAAAGTAATTTTTTTCCAAAGCTTTCCAAAAACAAATTTTTCCTCCACCGCCCTCCTTATTAAGACTTCACTAAAACGGAGAAAATTGACTGCAATTATTTTACATTCAATCATTCCACGGAATTACTACCGTTGACGTTACGCTTTAATGGGTTAATCACCCATGTGTTTTTTGATGTCTCATCGTGGTCGTGTGCTTGACCTGCCACTCAATCCTTCTTTTTCGAGAGTGCGTCCGATTTCTATGGTGTAAAACAATTCCATAACGGGTAGTACCCATCTCCGAACGTGAAAAATTGTTTTTTATTAACCTGTAAAAGTCAAATCGAACAAAACTATACCACACGTGAATCAACGCCTTTACTGTAGAGCAAAAAAGTTGGGAAATTTTGCCCCCATTTGTTGTCCATTTCTTCTCCTCTATATTTTATGAATTTCCCTGAGTTTTGCCATCAAAAGAATTTTAGGTTTTGGTTTCAAAATTTCCCCCTTTCATCTCCTTGAAGAAAATGAATTTGAAAAGGAAGATTAATTGATGAGGAAAGTGAGGAAAAGCTCCGGAGGAGTGAGGAAATGCTCACCATCCCACGTTTTTATTCGGTTTATTAATATCAGATATCACTGAACTTCGTTTTGCCTTGATATTTATAAAAGAAAATAGGTAAAAAAAATATTCGCGACAGACACCCATTTTAAAATAATCCCTTGAAAAGAGTTATTTGGCAGAGAACGATTATTCTGACTGGTAATGGGGACTGGATCTCTCCAAAATTACCCCGGGGCTCAAGGTCAAGGCTACAATGTTGTTTGTTATGATGACTTTATAGCGCTTTATTAATTGTCGTGACTTATAAGTTAGATGAGGCATAAGCCCCCGACGATTCTTCGTGAGTGCTTCATTCGGCACTGGTGAGCTGAATCAGGCGTAATAATAAAAAAACTAATGTAAAACGATTTTAATAAACATTATATCTGATTGCGATCTCCTCCCCTTTCTCCAGCCATTAAGTACTTCTTTTTTATTGCTCGTTCACTTTCCTCCTTCCATACTTTTTGCATTATGTTTGCCAGACCAATTAGTAGTACTGTGGGGCAACTGGGACATGGAAACTCGCCATAATGCACCGAAAATGTTTTTCCAGCGTTATTACATCAATAACATTACGTAACTGTATTCTGTGCCGGTGGGCAACGTTTATTACAGCCGTCAGAAAACGAACAAAAAGACCAACGCGGTTTTTGCTTTCGTACAAAATGTAAACGATTGCTTTTTTTAGTAACAAAGTAACACCCCCGTCTCTTTCTCTAAATAACTCCTTCATAAGTAAAAATGAAGAATTTTTTAGCGGGCAATAAAAACCGTCGGACTAAAACAAACGCTCCCCAACTTGTACTCTTGGAAATTTATGAAGTTTGCTGATTTTCTTGTGAAAAAAGCTGTCGAAATTTCTCACGCTGACTGAATGAAAACAATGAACTTCCTATTTTAGAAGTTTTTTTTTTTCAGTTTGCTTTCACAAATTCTCTCACTTTTATTAAAAAAAACCCCTTTTATTTCGCCCCTCGCGCGAGTTGCAAACTTTAGATGAACACTATGAAAGAGTCTTTTTTTAGACTTATTCTCGCTGACTGTTCATTTTATTTACCATTCGGATGAATATTCCGCCGCGTTTTCAAGAAAACATTCGAAAATGACTTAAGTTAGTATTTCCATGTATTCATTAGCAAATTCTTAATAAAAAATATTCCCACAGTGCAAAAGGGCGAAACAGCTTAGGCGACCCCGTTGCCCATCAGATCTTGATACTCCTTTTAGGTCACCACCAAGAACCTTCACCGTCCGCGGTAAAAGGCAATCGGGTGTGGTGAGTCCCGTGACCTTTTTTCATCCGTTTTGCCCTTCAAGGGTTGTTGCTCTCGAAGGGTTTTTGGGACTCGGGGGCTTTCGCTACGCCAATTTGAATATTAATTGAATCCGATTTGGGTTCTGCTCTCCGTCGATGGGTTCTCATGGAGAGTTTAAACTGACGCGGCAACAATGAATTAGATGGTAGTTGTCGACCCTCACCTTTTGTGGAGTTAACCGCGTCTGACTTTTGCTATTCATCCGATACCATTTATAAAAGCACTTGGAAGATGCATATAAAATAGTAACTGGCAGGGAAAAATTAATCGGACTGCATTAGCTTCAATGGAGTGCGAGATTCGAGGTGAAGTGACTGCCAAGGATTGATACCTTCAATTTACAGCAGACGTCTTTGAGCCTGAATCATTTTCCCAGATTTGCCAATTTCTCCAAAGTTAATTTGGTTCAAATTCTTTGTTAATCTCCTTCTGATGAGAATTAATGACAGGGAGAGATTATGCTAATCATTATTCTTTACTAATGATAACCATCACGCGAAAATGGGAATTGCAGAAGCCAATAATTCTTCAATAATAAACGGAAGGTCTAATTTTCCTGGAAACAAACTTATTTTCCCCCTGAAAATGTCGGTTTGTTTTAACAACTGTGCCACAGAAAAGTCGCACTTAACGAATCACCCATTTAAAAAACCTTTGAAGTAATAACCCCAAATTAAGCTAATTAATTCGGATAATTCTCAAAATTATTCACCGCCGTATCCCATTATTGTTATTTTTTTCTTCTGGGCTTATCAAAAAAGGTAACAATAATATGCAATTATGTCTTTTCGTAATTATTGTTATTGTTATCTAACGCAACAATCCTCCTGAAATCCAAACTATAACTGATCGCCTTGACAAAATGGATTCTCATTTCTTTTTCATAATTTCCTTTTATCGAAGTTGTGAAACTGTCCCTAAACAAACACTGTGTTGGAAGCTGTTGTTTTTTCATTTAATTAATGGTTCTCTCGTTGTTGCTCAATCGCGCACTTTACTGTGGCCTCAATTTAAATTATTATATGTAATTAAAAATTTTTAATGATAAGAATCAAATATAAATTAAATTTACGACTGATATAGAACTGAAATCTGAGTGAAGATTCGATCTGCCGGTTTAAAAATTTAAACTGATGGCTCATTCCTAATAATTACCAAATTTAAATGCATAATTTTGGAGTAAATGAAGGCTCTAGTTTAAGGTTCGACCTAATAATTTTAAATAAATTAAATTAATAATGAGCTCGTCTGCCCATTACTCAGAGTCATTAATGCAATAAACAGCACTTTTATCATAATTTTCGCGATTACTTGTAAAATTTGCAATTTTATCGACTATATAAAACTCTCTGCAAACATCAGAATTCTGAAAAAGCGGATGATCCCCTCAAGAAAAGCAAACTTTTCCACTTTCTCGACTAGGAAATACGGAAGCAATTAAAAATTGAAAAATTTGTCACCAACTATCACACGTAATCTCTTATGTCAGTTACGAAATTGAAAAGTAAGCGAGAAAATCGAAACTGAAGACAATTTTGTCAAAGAGAGAGAGAAAATTAATTCGAAACCTTTGAAGCGTGATAGTCTCCGTAAAGTCTTCTTTCATTAATTTTTTTGCCTCGAACCGAGTAAAAAAAAAAGAAATTAGTCGATGAAACAAATGAGCAGAATGCAACGTATGTTAAAAAATTACACTCTATAATTGAAGTAATTACGAAAATCGCCTCGGAGCTGTAAAAAAAAAACCATTCGACATCCTGTTTCCCAACTGATTAAAAATTTACGGGGAAAACCATAACGCGTCAAATTCTAATCATTCGCGGGGGGGAAATAATTCAACACTGCCCTGAATAAAATGCAAAACAACAAAATAGATAAATCACTTGGGGAAAAAAAAACATAATACGAAGATGAAGAGCGAGTTTCAAGGCTTTCCAGAAAAACAAGACCTAGAAAATCTGGCAGTAACAACCATCAACAACCTCATTCAGAGAGGATGCTGATTTGACTTTCTGCCAAACCCGGGACGAATTTTTTCCAGTTAGAAAAATCAAATTTTCAAATTCGAAACTTAGAATTATACTTCGCCCCAAACTTCGTGAAAAAGAGTCCGACACTTAAACTTTCTTGGCGTGGTTCTGACATATATATTTAACTGATTAAATGGAAGCAAAATCGTAAATCTAACTAGTGGAGACCTAGACTGAACTAGATTTAAGGAGACTTTTCTAGTAAAGAATCGGGTGGGGTGCGTTCTAGATGTTATCGCCTGCATTCACTATTTAAATCGATTTTTAATTGGAACGAAAATGACAGACCTTCGGTTGCAGTTTTGATTTCAATCGGAAATGGCACAGTGAGAATTATCGTGATTATTGCTCTTCAAGAAAAATATTTCTAATTACGAAAGTAAAAAATGAGCGAAAAGTCACTGGCAGAAAGAAAAAAAGTGGCAAAAAAACAAATGCCCAATCTTTCCGATGTCACCGCTTTCATCGGAATGAAGTTTTCACTTTCGAACCTAACGGCTTCGCTATTTTTTTTCTGCCTCCGCGATTTGTCACTTCAAAGAGTTCGAAATGCAGTCGACGTGCGTTTCCACGGCTAAACGCCATCGAGGAGGGGGTGGTGGCTGTTTCTTATTGTTTTCACTTTCTATTGCCAGCTGGAGTCGAATCGCACAATGAAATCAATCACAGTTGAAGGTCGAAAACCGAAACCCGGGCCAAACAGTTCAAATGCCACGAGTGAGTGCTGCGAAAAAAATGAGAGATGATTGCAACCCCTGCGGTTGGGATGGGGTCACCGCCTAAAATATAAGCTTTGAATCTATTTTTCCCCCCCCCTGCATTCTTGTGAGTTTTCCAGGGTTAATTTATTATGACCCAACAGTCATGAAATGTCTCGTCGAGGTTGCTGATAGAAAGCAGACGCACGAAATAGTCACAGATTTGAATAATGTTTGAAGCGAACGATTCTGTTTTTAGCTATCATTTCTACTCTATATATTAGACCAATCATTCCCTAATTTTGATTACTCTGTTTCGCATCCATTCTGAAGAAACTCCCTCTATTTCTTCAAAATGCTGTACTTCGATCAATGTCATCGCCATTCATACTATCCAGATTATTGCTTATGAAAATCTTTACAAATTCGCTGACCCGAAAACTCGTTTTCGCCTTTCGACAGCTCCGAAAAATATTTCGATGCAATCGAAATCGAAATAAAATTTCAGAAGTGAATCGGAAACGAGCGTGACAGTGCAACGAAAACCTGTGCAACTAACATTAAGCAACACTAATCGCCACAAGTGTTGCCCTCGGGAATGACCTCTACAAACAACAACAAATCATCTCACCGGTAGCACCTACCTACATCCTCAAACCTAATTTACCGTTTCGTTTGCAACTCGGAGTGCAACGCCTGATTAGAGCACTGTTTCGTAACATTTATTGGACACTCTGCACTCAGTCAACTTCATTGAAACTTTCTACTTCTCTCGAAAAGGGTCATTCGGACCCTTAAAACCTGGAATTTGGTTATAAAACTCCCACTTGAACGTAATTACAGAAATTGTATAGGTTGCCTTGATCCCTCATGGAGAGATATCATTTTTTCCCAGATTGCAGAAACTTCAAAGACCACCGTTGCTTGTTTGGAACCGCTATGTTTTACGTCGATTCTTTGAGTTTGCTAAGTACCAGTTATATTCACGCTGTGGGTGAGAGGCTGCATGCACCACTTCACGATATTCCCATGCCGAAAAATAAGCAGGACAGAGAAAATGAAAAACAATCTTTAAAAGGAAAAAGCGGTACTGGAGAGTTGGATGAACCGAAATGTACAAAATGAAAGGTACTCATCATATTCGAACACTGACAGTAACACTATCTATCCGGTTAATCCGATTTCTGTGGTGTCTACTTCATTCTGAATTGGAAAAAGAAGAGTGTGTGATTGGAGTTCACACCCTTTAGGTCCATTTTTGAACAACCAAATCGAAACATTGAACCATAACAACTCACTTCCATAAGAGAACGTTTTACGGTTTATCGCAGGAAGCGTCTGAATTTCGTTGAGGGTTTTTTATGACGACCTTGTGAAACGCATACAAAGTTAATTTACGAAAAGTGATACCTCAATTTACGAAAAATTTATTACCGCAACAAAATCCTGTGTGCGACTGAGTGTGCAATTTTAAAGCAATCAATTGCCATTCGAAACCAAAACTTTTTGAAGAGACAATGCTTCGACAGACTGGTGACGACTCGTTGGGCAATTCCGAAAAACCGTTTAGCTCTTTAAGCAACGAGAAAAAGAGACAAGAGGTGGGGTGACATGGTTTAGCATTTCAAAGAATTTTATATTATCATAGAGGAATGCAAAATCAGGTAACCAGATTCTTTGAATATTTACAAATGACGACACATTTGCAGATTCTGGAATAAGATTATGTATTTTGTTGACGAGCATAAATGAATTCAATGAGATCAATACAACGAATTTATATGATATAATGTGCATTGCACAAACATTACAGTTTAACATGAACTAAGTTTATCTGTATGCTTTTTGACCCGATCATTAGGTGGCATTAACCGGCGTTTGAGAAGGACTACAGCTTTCATATGCACTGAACGTTGTCGGAAAATCTCTCACAGCTGTGCCAGTCCTCCGAATGAGGCAACCGTGCCCTCTTTGGCCAGTCAATGTCGAATCAATTTTAGGCTGTTCAATAAGCAGAAATGATACAAAAGAAAACAAAACCTAGTAATACAAAGAGCGGGTTAAAACTCTTATCCGTGTACTTTCACATTCCGGGAATTGCTCTTCGGGATTTCAAGATCAACCACTTTTCGTTTTCCCCGTAAGGTCCATCGCGTAAAGACCAACTTCCCTATGGAAAATGGTAACCTCCCAAAAATTCGTGCAATTATCCCTCTCTCCGAAACTTCAACCACGAATTTATTGAAATCCGGGAAACCGATTACGACAATAATCCTCAGAAGACCGCCCGTTTTTTGGAGAAACATCTTCATCGAGATCCACTTGGAGAACCTGTAAGTGGTGCGCGTTGGCGGTGAGGCTCCGAGGGAAAGTTATTGAACAGTACCGATGCCCCGCAAAAAACAAACTAAATATCAGGAAAAGCAATTATTTCAAGAGCTTGGAGTTCACTTTTAAAAATTTCACCCAAGTGACATGCAAGAGTGTTTCTGGAAGTACAAAAAATTGCACATCATTCTACTCAACATTTAACATAATAATAATAAATATCCTGTCAAGAATTTCTTAATTATAAAAAAAATATTGTCTTCACCCTTTATTCTCTGCAAGTCTTAACAAAATTCCATTTTGATTTGTTTCCTGCGTGAAATTTTATATTACCCTTCAAACAATTCTTCAGTTTCAATATTAGCAAAACGTAAAGATCAAAAAACTAATTTATCTTTTGTTAACATTTCACCCCTTCAAAAATAACTCTGCCAATCGAATCGCAACAAATTTTATCAGATTCATTTCTTCTTGAAATCGAATTCGCTCAAGGTTTTACAGAACAAACACAGAAAAAGACGACTCGATTATTTTTCTTCCATAATTGATTTACGAAAATTTAGGAATAAAATCAGACGAATGAGGTGTATTTTCACCGAAAAAGTGTGGTAAATGAGATTTGTATCTGCAGAACAAAAGGTCCATTTGAAAGCTTTTCCCGGACGAGTTAATTAAGCGGAGTAAGTAAACAAAGAGCGGTCGAAATAAAAAACGTATCGACCGAACAACCCTAATTAATTAAGCCTCTGCTGAGCCGGTTAACTCTGTAAACACAGACACATACACAAACATCCGTGGCGAGCAACTTTCTTGTTTCAGTTCTTTCGGAGACTACCGTAATTCTAACGCATACAAAACGGTAATTAACTAATTAAGAGAAAACGACTATTTACTAAAAAGCTTTCAATTTCCGTGAGTTCCCTCCTGGAGGAATAAACCGAAACAGTGAAGAAAGCTAATCAGACCTTGGCACATTGTGGGGGAGATATAGAAATTCTGATTCCCATCCCACCTATTTGTGAAAAGTCATATAATTCTTCTTTTGTTTTGATCGTTGCAGTATTTTAACGGGTTTTTCGTGACGATCGATGGTTCATCCGGTCAGTTTTCAATGACAACACCCGATTCTTCTTCCTCCCACGACTGCTTCGACCTTCCCAGTTTTCCTTTTTAATTCCGATGACCGGTCTGTAAGGTCCTTGGGTGATGGCTCTCCCCACGTAACCTTCTAAACCGTAATTTACGTTTTGCCATTTTCTTCTCACTCGCCGTGCCCAAAAGCCACTCAGCCATTGTAACCCTCGGCTCTACCTCTGTTGTCTTAACCCGAAACAAACATAAAATTTATTTTACGATTTTTCCCAATATATTTTCGTCAGGTATGATGACATAACTGACAAAGTTTCAATGGGTTTGCTAAGAGACTTTAGACAATCGGCCAAAAGTTTCGGACACACCTTTATGTTGTTTCGTCAAGGTTTCGACCCTGATGAGATACAGCTGTAACTGTTTGGTTTTTTTAATAAAAAAAAATGAGAGGATTTTATCGACGGCAGCGCTACCTGAAGGATTTTACATTCAGGAAGTTTGTTTTTGGTACGTAACATTTACGACGGCCTTAAATCACCTAATTAGTGCAGCTCCGATGCATTAAATGAGACTCGAAAGTTTGACTCACCGTCTGATGGTCAGACACTGAGGATTGAGAGTAAGTCCTGGGGTGTTTCGGTTGGGGTCATCCCTTTTTAGGATGTGGACATCGTACAGGCAAAAGATTTCGTTTCGGTCGTGATTATGCTGGTAGTTTCCTTTTTCCGACTGGTCAACCCTGTCAGCCTTCGGTATTGCTTTTCACCCCAATGACGTTCTCTGAGACTAAAACTAATACGGACTTTTCCCAAATCTGCTGATTGAGAAA
Organism: Brueelia nebulosa; assembly: GCA_028293925.1. Lineage (NCBI taxonomy): Eukaryota > Metazoa > Arthropoda > Insecta > Psocodea > Philopteridae > Brueelia > Brueelia nebulosa. Next base: position 131,247 of record JAQIBA010000119.1, on the reverse strand, counting down.
AGTCAAATTTGAAATATTTTCTACACCAGGCGTGAATTACACTTGAACTTGCTTCTGAACGTTACCTTTGCATCCTCACCGTCGAACCCTTTTAGGGAATCACAAGTCTGAAACTAAATGATGGAAGATTTTTTTTTGCTTAACTAATATCCTCCATCAAGAGATATCGTGCGCTCCAAATAACCGACCCTTAGAAATAAACAATACATAATTTTCATATCTGCTCACGAAGCAAACGGTTTTCCGGCCATTAAACCCTCCTCTGATTCCCCGATAAAAATTGGTTGTCTCGCAATACTTCCATACAAAATTCTATGTACATTTATACTGTCCCGGGATAAAACTCCATTGTTTGGCAACGTGATTTCGTCTTAACAGCTTAAGTTTCCCCATAAATATTATTGCATAAAGTTTATTGTTTATGAAATTTATTTATTGTTAATAAAGACGAAGAGCGTGAAATTTTAGTATAACTTATTTTTCCCTATTAAAGTGAAAATTGCTGAAACCCGGTGCTAAACTTCCCATGAGAGCCCTCATTTTTGGTTTCTCGGTTGGGAAAAATTCTCCACTCGAAGGCTAATACCATCATCCAACTAATGTTCCTTAATTGTGGCGGTTTATTTTCACTGTTCATCCCCGCATTTCTAAACTGTCTTGAAAACTTCGCTGCATTTTGGACTTTACTTTCACTGTTCGAATTGTTACTGATTTCTGCAACCGCTGGATTTTATAAACCCTTTGGTGATAACCCGTTCCAGAGGGTACATAAAAATTTTCAGCAATTGTTACTCCTCGCTCGTTTTATGTTTTAATAAATTTTGCTGAGGAAAACTATATTTATCGTTAAAAACTGTCGTTTGTAAATAAGGATTCGCGAATATTTTCGAAGAACGATAGAAAGTGCGGTTTGAAAAACTCCTACTCCAAACAAATGCAAGCACTCAACCTTCTTTGTATAGTTTTGCCATAATGAATCTTTTGAGAGCTCAGCTCAAGATTAAATGTTTTCCAATAGAGAAAGCAACAATCGACCCGAGTTGATCAATCATAATTAATCACACTGTTGGACTCGTCAAAGCCCAAAAGGATGGAAGACTTCTCCAAGTTCTTCTTACGCCAAAGAAGGCGCATTGTCTTAATTGCGGGTTAAGACCCATATCGTGAGTCAAATCGAAGGGATTCGGGACATTTGCAACACCTTAAACTCACAGAGAGCTTTTCAGAACCGCTTATCTAATTCCCACACCTTGGAATAATTATTTAAAAAATTGTGTGATTTTTCAGGATTGCACTCTGACCTTGAAAAGTGATCAGGTGGAATCATCGTGTAATACGTAACGGTATTTAATTTTCACAATACCTTGCAACAGACTAGGATGGAAATCCTTTCCCTTTCTATCACGACTGCTTCTGCGTGGGCATTAGACTCATTCTAATCGGTTTAATCTGCATGATGCCGCATCACCTGAGACCGGATTTACCGCATTTGCATATTTTTCTCGCGGATAATGCAGTTCTGGATGTTGGGAATTATTTTGGCAAAAGTCTCGGGTGCCACATTAAAATAATCATTTTTGTTTTCCTTTTTTTTTTTTTTGCAGGTGATCGTTCTTGCATGACTTTGTATTTCGTAAGCTGCTTCTTTTCTTACCTGTGGGAGAAAGTAAAGTCGAAAATAGAGTATTCGGTGATGCATACAAATTAAAACAAAAGTTTACATTGATTAGAGAATGGAGAAAAGAGAGAAATGCGCACGGTCAGCACATCGCCTTCTGTTTCAGCTAATTTTTATTCATAATAATATGGGTGCCGATTATAATTCATTTTTCCACATTCCCCTCATTCATTAAATTGTCTTCAAATACAGAATACTGATTCTATTATTCAATTTTATGATAAAAATCTCTTGCAAAATTTGCATCGAAATTAAATTATTATCACACTGATGACATCCAATCACTGCTGTTCTGTCATTCGGAAACCACTGACAAAATAACTTAAGCACATGCAAAAGGCATCAACAAAGAAAAAAAGAAAGGGGCGGGATTAGACCCGGAAAATTTTTAAAACGTGTGAAAATGATAACGAAAAAAACTGTCATACAGATTATCACGGTTTTGACGTTTGAAGAGAAGATAAGCAACAGTTTGTTTAAAACGAGACAAACTCCCACGATTCGTCATATAAAATAAACGCACCTTTGTGTAAACGACAATTCCAATTAATATTTTTAATTCCTTCGTAATTTTCTCATTTCTTAAACGTAGTATAATGCTAAGCGACGTTTGTTTAGAAAAAGAACAAACAAAAAAATTGCTTACAAACATATTTACGTAACCAAAACGAATCGAATGGGTCGAGGCCAAGGGTAAAAAATTTTTTTCCACCGGAGAAAGTGATGGTTTTTAAAAATCCACCCAAATTGCAGAACATTTAAACAGTTTGTTCTGCCACTTGACTCTTTCCCCACTGCCCATATTTGCATCATTATTTTAGCAAGAACAGTTCCAAAGGTACGTGACATTTCACCTGTCATGAGAAATCTTGCTCAACTTTCCACAAAATAAGAATTATTTTCTAGAAAATTAAACGGCTCAAAATGGCCGTTATCACACGGGAATTGTGCGCGAATGAGTTGCGAAGCTTCAGAAAATTTCGCTAATTTCAGTTTATTTCATTTTTTACGGTAACTGATGGTCATCGCAAGAATAAAAACCAGCTAAAAAAAACTTATGAAAATTTAAATTGCATCCTGCATAAGTTTTTTTTTTATGGAAACTTGAATAAAAATTCTGCATAGAGACATCATAATATGATTTATATTTGGTGATAAATCACTCTCTTTCTGTATTTGGCGAGTGGAATGAGAACTTGATTAAGAATATTTGTTCAGTCCGGAAGACAGCAGCCTCAGGATTTGCAGAAAACTGTTGAGGCAAACAACAAGAGACGTAAAGCTCCAGCATTAGATAAAAGATCAATTACCTTAATCCCCCTTCTGTCTTAATGCTGATTATGCCGTTTGCACCCTTTGATTAATATATTTAGATAGATCGCTTTTAGAAAGCACAGATGATTCATAATCATAAATCACAAAATGAAACCGACACACCCCAAAATCATTAGTTTGAAATTCTTTAAATAAATTTCCCGATAAAAATATTAGGTTCCCGTGAAGATTTAAAGGGAAACTTCCAACGAGTGAATAACAATGGTTTTTGATCTTAATAGATGGGGGGAATTAATTGATCCATCACCCGTCACTCAGAAAACCCTTCTTCTCTAATTGAAAAAGAAAGGCGCTTTAAAACCATTCCCTCTTTTTTTTTTAATCTTAAAAATCTTTTTCATAAACTTTTCAAACTTTTTAATCCGCCACCTTTCGCTTCCTGCCCATTGTGTTTTTTTTCAGGAAAAAACTGTTTAGAAAAAAAATTAACAATTAAAATACTTTTCGGATTTTTTTTTATTTCCTTGAGAGAATTCAATGAAGATTCGAAGTTAAAATTATAAATAAAAATTTCTCCGACTGCAGAACGTGAATGGTATGATTGATTCACATTACCGCATAAGGAATCATTCTAGCAGGAGTCATTTGGTTCTTGAACGCAGCATCAAAATGGCTTTGATTGATGCGTCAGGACTTGTGGAACCTTTCACCGCACATCCATAACGCTTTTGCGGCTTCACTGGCCAAAATGATAGTAATCCTTAAGATTCTTAATTAATAGGAAATCTTAGAAGGGTTGCAATCCGGACAGGGACACTTTGCAATGCAGAAATTACAAAAGAATCATTAATTAAGCGATTCTTCTTTTTTTTATGGAATTCCACCACAGAGTAAATATTCCGAATGATTTCGACCATCATAACTGACATTTCTACACCGACAGCATTTCGGGGTCAACAAACTCCGCCGGTTATTCAAGCTGGAAAAATAAAATCGTTCTCCCATAATGGTAAAATATCACGATAGAAGATGCCGAAAGAGGAAAAAGAAAAGTTCAACATTTCCAAACTCATGAAAGAAGATGGACAACGTTTTTCCTTCCTTTCCAACGCTGACGAAATCCACAGACAAAAACTAAATTAACTGCCATGTCGTGATCAATCTGGAAATTATTCAAAATCAGATATTATTCAATCAAATCAATTATCCACGGGGTATGAATTGCGACTGAATTAACGGGACTCCAAAATTATTAATTACACCTGCTGATACCCACTGAAAATTTTCAATTGATCCTCGAGAAAACTATTAAATTTTTCCACCATTTTCGCAGATACAATAACTGCGGATCCTTATAAACAGCCCACGAGGATTCGGGCGTGAAGCAAGTTCAGAGTGCATAACGAACCCGAATCTACGACCCCTGACACAGATACCGCGCTACCGGCAAGTTAGGTAACCAACCGAGTGATTTAAGGCTGTTATTTAAACACTCGAATGCTTTTGTGCGGTAGTTGTAAACTGAAATGACGGAAAGAATGTTTACAAAAACGGTTCTTATGCGCCTCGCGTTTCCTAAGTTTTTCCACGGTGTTCCTACTGTCACTACAATTCATTTTGTGGACCTACTGAAGTTTAATTATATAATTAAAAAACTCTGCTGAAGGTAAAAAATAAATTTCGAAAATTTTGAATTCCAAAAACATCAAGAGAGATCCACTAGGATTATCTGAAACTTACTGTTCTGACTTGTTTTTTCTCCGCCATAAAAATTTTTTTATGGGGAAATGTCACTGCAGAGAATATCGGATTTTTATCTTTCTGCGGAAAGGAAGAAGTCGCATCAGCAATTGGCGAAGTATTCCCTCGGCAGACGACATTGATTCCGGGGATACAAAACCGGTTGTATGTTGCGAAGCAAGTATTTTTCATATTTTAAATGGTTCGTCATCGAGTTCTGGAATCACGTGAATAATCAATCCCAAGGTTGAATGATTATCACGACCTATATTAATAGCCTCTTCGGAGGGAATAATCCCTTGAAACCACACTAAATAAATGTCCTGTCATAATTTCTTAAAATCTTCCCAGAAATACCAACGGTACCCGTGACTATATTCGCAATAAAATAAAATGAGCGCGCGAGAAAGTGCAAAACGGTGCATAAAAACCCTTTAACACATATTGCTCAACCTGATGAACTCAGTTTAACATAATTTTGCAAATGCTAAGGAATTCCCATAAGAGAATTCGTTCTAATGTTCACCCAGTAAGCACTCGATCCAGAAAGAGCCTTCGGTGGACATGCATGCAATCAACGAAGCACATCACCTCAAGTGGATGGGCAAGAGGGAGTAATTACGTAGAATTAAGGTATATATTTTAAAATTGGCCTCTGTTACTATATGAAGGGCCCAAGGCTTTGTCTGATGTTGACTTAATCCCTCACGTTTTCATTTGTGGACTTTGTTCGGGATAACCTTGCCACGGGATGACATTCATAAAACCCTGGAGTGAAGGGATCGTTCGATGAATACAACAGACGGCAGAAGTGTGTGTTTTTTTTTATTCCTAAAAAGACGATGCACCTGTGCACAGGATCGAGGTCATTTAGGCACGATCATGAAATTATTTCCATTGAGACCGGACCTAAACTTGGCATAGGATACTTTTGCGGGAAGCGATTATGTGCCTTTATCTATCATCGCCTATTTCCCATCGGGATTTTCATAACATTATATGCGTTTCTTCCCACCATATTTTCACATCCTAACTCTTCAATATAACCGGTTGGAATTAACGCAGCGCAAAACAATTTAATAAATGCTTTTGAGGAAAGCAATTACTTTTCACTCGCGTGTCGTCATAATTTAATTACCCCGAAGCTCCACTGCTTTGTACATATATTCAGGAGAAACGATTATTTCTCCAAATATGTTCCTTCTAATGATTTTTTTTGTTCGTTTGAAATCCCGATAATTATGCAATTGAAATTAAATTCATTTGATGGTATTACGCGAGGAAATATGCAATGAAATTTTTTCTGCACTAAACTTCACTTCCTCATTTCGTTCAGAACTATTTCCGATTTAATTTTTAACTGGATAAATAAATCCGAAACATATGTTTGGCTTTTCAAACTCAGCCCAAAATTATCTGAAAGTGTTTAGGGAACAAAGTGTCGTTTCTTGAAAATTGACTGATTTTTCAGACGCGTTCACCTCTAAATAACCAAAACCAGTTCCTCCGAACTCTTATGGCCATAAAATCTATGACTTCGGAAAACCCCAAAGGCATTTTCCAGTTTTACATCAAAGCCAATGCGTGACATTATTCGGTTGAAATATATTTTTTTGACTGCTTTCATTACCGAAATAAAAAATTGACGTCTAATTCCGAATGAAAAAAATTAAATATTTCAACTGAAAACTATATTTTCCAGACACTCCTCAGTGACTTTCCACTTATTCAGATGGTAGTAATTTCATTTCACCACCGCCAATGGAGAACCGAACCTGATAAATTGGATTCCATTCATTAATAATGGCAAAAAAGCAAAACAACGCCAATACCAAAGCAGTGAGCGCACACGAATGAATAAAATCTGGACGTTTTATAAATTATATTTACAAATTTTTGATTAGCAATTATAAAAAAAGTGAAATGGGTATTTTAAAACCGCTGCGAAAAGTTTTTTTAAATTTTTTTCATTAGTGAAGGTGTGAATAAAATCACAAGAGTTACTATTGTTTAAAAAAAGGCTTAATCAATTTCACGCATTTTCGAACTTTTTGATCGTTCCAATGAGCCGAAGGCATTTTTTTATTAATTTAAATGGAATTGAAAACTTGAATCTAATATTTTTTTTCTTATAAAATTATTTATTCTTATCATGAATGATAAGAAGAAATTTTTTTCATTCATCAAAAGAAAAATATTTTCCTTTATAACTTTCACTGTTGTTTCTTTTGAAGACACTATAAAATTAAGTTCCACAGACTATTATTTGTAATATTCTTGATTTTTAGGGTTAAATTTTTTGGCTTTTAATTAATTAATATTTCTGATACAGAACAACATGCAGCTAATTTTTAAAATATAAATTCATTGACTAACTCATCAAATTATACCTATTTTCTTTTAATCAAAAAATTATACTCTACGATAAGGGATTAATTATTTTATAATTTTTATGTAATTATGAGTTATTAATTATTTTCATATAAATTTTTTAGGAATCTATGAGTTAGTTTAAGAACATTTCATATTTAAAGAAATAGTTTTGAATTGATTGATTCATTAAGTTAATTAATAATTACTGCATCAATTAAAACATTTAATATTGTACTCTATTTTTTTAATAAAGAATTCAATTCAAATTTGGGATGATAAAATAACCATTTCATAGTAATCTGCAGGTTAATAAAAATTTTATCAAGCTCTATAATATTTCATTTTTCACTTAATTACTTTTCAGGTTTATTAACTTTCATGATTTATTTTCAAATAGCCACTTGCATTTTATAAAGTTTAATTATATAAAAGGCAGACAGCAAAATGCAAAGTTAATTAAAAAAGGCAGAATTAAACAATTTAAGATTTATAATTTTAAAACTTTTATCATCAAAAATAAATCTCATAAAAGGCTAAATCTATTTAATAAACAAAATATATAATTTAATCTAAAAAAAAAACAAACACTTTAGTATGGTTAAAATTTTTTAAAAAGTTTGACAGTAGTACTACCTTAACCATTTTTGCTGACAAACTAAAAGAGAAAAAAGTTATCATTAATTTTTAAATTTCTTTTTAATAAATTTATGCAGTAAATTGAATCCTCAGAATATCAACTGATTGTTTTAGAAAAAGTTATTCATAAATGGTTCGTTCTGTTTCGGTGAGTTTAAATAAATAGTATTTAACAAACTCACAGTGTTTTGGTATTATTTTTCATTTAAAAAAAAAACAAAAACAAGTGTTGAATGAATGAAAGAAATTTAGCCGCGAGAATGACAGAAAATATACTGCAGGCGCAAAGTAAAAATACTTTACAATTCTTATATTATTACCTCATGATCTTTAGGATGAACATGATTACAGTGTCTATGCTCAAATATCCCATTCACAAATTCACAGAAAAATACGATGACAATTAAACATGTATCTTTCCATTTAACTTTGACTGACATTTTACCTAACTTCTCGTACTTCCTGCGACATATTTCAGCACAAACTGGTTACCGCAAAGTCGGAAGAGTTGTTTTCACCAATCGTCGTAGCAGCAGATTTAACAGTAAACACTTGTCATTTACGAGTCGTGGCACCAGATCTTTTCGATGTAAATATTTTTTTAATTCAGTAATGTATTGTTTTTTTTGAACGAATTCGTTTAATTTAAATAATTTATAGAATAAGTAACTTTAATAAAATGAACGTGAATAAGCAAAAAATAACTTTTGGTAAAATACAGCTAAAGGGGTTAAATGAAAAACAAACGGAAAAAAATGAAAGTGAATCAGTTGTATCTGGATTTGGAACTTTCGGTGAAAAAGTTCCAATTATAGATGAAAACTTGAAAATAGATGAAGTCAATGAACAGATGACCAAAATAATGGGGTTTAGTGATTTCGGTCATAAAAAAGCAAAGAAATTTGATGTGCAAGAAATGTTGCAAAAAGCTCTGGAAAATAAGAACAACATAATCCCTCCAAAACCTCCAGAAGACACATCAGACATAAATGAAAAAGAGTCCAGTGGCGGAGATGATGATGATGGAGATGACAGTGAAGGAGAAATAGGACCACCAATTCCAGAGGAGTACAAGGTGCAAAATTATTTGAAAAATTTGTATGGTAATTAAAAACAACTAACTCACTTCATCATTTATTATTTCAGAGTCAGTCTGCAAGTGAGAAGTCAGACAAGAAACAGAAAGAAAGTAAATTAATGAAGGATGGGGATGATATGTAAGTTTAAATGTATTATTCTCTCATAAGTTTTCATTTTTCTTTATAATAATTTTATTTAGAAGTGAACTAAATTATGCTTACAATTATTATTTTTAAATTATAAACAAATTTTAAATAAAATTAAGAACTTTTGGTGGAAGTTAATGGAATTGACTTTAATGCTGGTATTGTTTCACTGGATGTGACAAAATTATTGTTAATTTAAGGTGCTTACAACTTACAATGTAATATTATGCAACTTAAATAATTACCTCTAATATTGTAGGTTTTTTTTATATTTATAAATAATATTAATTTTTGCGACTTGTTGCAGGTCATCTGATGATGCTGAAAATTCAGATGATGAAGAATCAGTACCTCTAATAAAAAAAATTCCAGCAACTCATGAAGCAACAATGCAGCATGGAAGTAAAGCAGTTGTAGCTTTGGCTGCTGACCCATCAGGGGCTAGGCTTGTATCTGGTTCAGTGGACTACCAGGTTTGTTTTTGGGATTTTGCAGGAATGGATTCATCAATGAGAAGTTTTAGGTGCATTACTCCTTGTGAAAATCATCCCATAAAAGCAATACAATATTCAAATACCGGGGAACTCATTCTCGTTATTTCTGGTATGTCTCAAGCTAAAGTTTTAGACAGAGATGGATTTGAGAAGGCAGAATGTGTTAAGGGTGATCAGTACTTATCTGACATGGCCAGAACTAAAGGACATGTTGCTTGTTTGACAAGTGGATCCTGGAATCCAAAAACAAGGGAAGAATTTTTGACTTCATCAGAAGATGGAACCTGCCGATTGTGGGATGTTGCAAAACCTAATCAGCATAAGGGTTTAATGAAAGCAAAGGCTGCAAATGGTTTAAAGGTCATCCCAACATCTTGCTGTTACAGTCAGGATGGAAATTTGATAGCTTGTGGTTGTATTGATGGATCAATACAAATGTGGGATCATAGAAAGCTCTTCGTCAACACTTGTCATTTGTTAAGAAATGCACATCAGAATGGTGAGGCTGTCTCATGCATAACATTTGCCTACAAAGGTAATTTATTATGCACTAAAAGCAATGATGAAACATTGAAATTATGGGACTTGAGATCATTTAAAAAACCCTTAAGAGAAGCTGGTAATTTGTATTCACGTTATGACACTACAAGTTGTATCTTTAGCCCAGATGACTCAATGATTGTCACAGGTGAATCAGTGAGGAAAGGTGGCACAACTGGAAAAGTACATTTTTTTGAAACAGACACATTTAATAAAATAACTGAAATGGATGTAACAAATTCTCATGTTGTAAAAACTCTTTGGCATCCAAAACTCAATCAGATATTTTTAGGATGTGGTAATGGTAATATTAAAGTATTTTACAGTGATGAGACAAGCTTTAGGGGTGCAAAATTATGTGTGCTTAAAGTAAAAAGAAAAGTAAAACAAGTTGAAGTTATACCAACACAACAAATAATATCTCCTCATGTGCTCCCTCTGTACAGAACAGAAAGGCACAGAACAACTAAGAAAAAGTTGGAAAAAGACAGATTGGATCCTGTCAAATCAAGGAGACCAGATTTACCTATTTCACAAGGCTCTGGAGGCAGAGTTGCATCATCAGGTGGTACACTCAGCTCTTATGTTATTAGAAATCTTGGATTGAGTAAAAGAGTAGAGGATGATCAAGATCCTAGAGAAGCTATTCTGAAATATGCAAAGGAAGCAGCAGAAAACCCTTACTGGGTGACACCAGCTTATAAGTACACACAGCCAAAGACAATTTTTCAGGAGAAGGTTGATGATGACAGTGAAAGTTCTGGGCCATTACCAAAACAAATGAAGCTCTAAAATGGATATATTCTGGAACAGATTTTCCAGTATTTGTCATTCCAAAGTTTGCAGGATTAATCTGCTTTCAGGCAGAAACTAGATCCATAGTGTAAATCTAACTTCAGCTGAGAGATATTACTCTTCATAAATCTGATATGTAACTTTTCTTTGGCCCTTTTGGCTAAACCTATACAGGAGGTATTCAGTTATCAAACAGTTAAAAATCAGTTACACAAGTGGACACAAACACTTTCCTTTTACATATGTGTGTTATAAATTTATTTTATATATTATGGCAGATGCATTTTGTATTCATAAATACAATACTTTATCAGAAATTAGACTTCCTAGTTTCTTCAAAAGTGCCTTTATTCCATGATTTAAAATTTTTTTTAAAGTGTTCTTTCCTTTATGATTGTTTCATTTTCATGATAAGGGGTTTCTTTACAGAAAATGCAACGTCCATTACTTATTTTATACTTTTATAAAATTATTGACAGGAAAATTTTTTCAAAGGTTTTGGAAAATATTAAAAAATTTTTTTATTCAATTTATTCTTACACCTGAATACATCACATTGTTGCAAACTGATTTCACATTAATGCAACATTCTGGGACAAGGCAATGATTTAAAAAAAATAATAACAGTATATAAAGTATGAAAGTATCAAATTTGATGACTCAAATTATTTGTTATAATTTGATTATTCGCTTGATTGTATTAATTGCATGTAAAAATACATTTTTGCACTGAATACATACAACTTGCTTAAAAACAAGTATCTCACTTTAAATTCTGACCAGTTAAAAAAATATTATGTCAAGATTATGCTTTGCTTATTAACAAATCAAGTATTTTTCACTTATTTCTTCTTTTTCCATATACAAACCATATTTTTATTAGTAACCGCTACTAAATATTCACTTTTATAACTTAATATGACTTTATTTATGACTATGTCATAAACATCTAAATTAAGTTTTCTTTTTCTACTTGCATAAGCATCTTCTAAATTGGGCCATTCAAATATTGTTGTAGGCTTAACTGTGAGAGTTGGATCTGTCAATGCAGGTGAAGGATTTTTAATGATATTTCCAATATCATATGTCCATATAGCACCTTTGTCATCTCCACAAGCCAAAATCTTGCAACCTTAAAACAAGAAATGCCCAAATTCATTATTTATTATTTTGAAAAATCCTTTAAAAAATTATAATTTGTTAATTACCTTTATCATAAGCTAAATACATAAAATAATTATCAGTGTTACTCCATTCTAATTGATATAAAGGTGTGATTCTTATAGTTAAATCCTCTGTTATGGGATCTTTTAGAACATTTTCAATATTCCAAATGTAAATTGCACCTCTGAGTGCACATTTTGAAGCAATCAGTCCATTTTCTAGTACTTCAACTGTATCTACTAATGATGGAGCATTTGTTAAGGCTAAAGGTCGACCGGGGAATTGTAACAACACTCTAGAAGTTCTGCAAAAAATTTAATATTAATTAAAACCAATGCATTATTTCCACAAAACTTAAATGAAAAACTTTACAAGCATTTTTAAAAAATTACCCTAATTTTGGAGAACCAATCATCTTAGGATTGCCATTCCAACAATAGATCCCATCGTCACTTGTTCCCAATATAAGTTCTTTATTTAAATAATAAACTAAGAGAAAAACCTCACAGTGCACTTCATATTGCTGAAGTACTTGAATATCAATGGAATATTCAGGTTTTATAGGGTTCCCTATGCTCATAACTAATATTCTACCATTGGAACAAGAACCTGAAAAATATATATTTGTCATTTCGTAATCACGAGCAGTATCAACAAGACTTCCATTCCTTAAAAACTACTTTTACTTACAGTATAAAAAATTGGTTTCAACTGGATGAAATTTCAAAGATGTTATGCCAACTTTAGCACCCATTATGGTTTTATCAAATTTTTCTTCATGAAAGCAATATCCTTCTTCATATGCTATAAAGTTAATTGTTTGAACGGACCCTCCTGCCGCAAGAATATTGCTGTCTTCTATTTTTGTCCATGATAATGCAAAAAAATTTTCCCTAAAAATCATTATAATGCATTATTTTTGTAAAATTAAAAAAGTCTAGGCTCAGTAAATTTTAATATGTTCTTATTTAAGAATTTTCTGGCACTAAGTGAATAAATTTTCCTAAAGAATTAATAATTATTCAAATGAATTATTATTAGTTAAACAATGTAAAAGGAACTGAATGCTAATTATGCATAATAGTTCTTTTTTCATATTTAAATTTTACATTTAAAATAATTTTTCTTATATTACTTACAAGAATATTTTTTAAAAGGTATATTACCATTTTTAAAACTCATCATCACAACTTACCCACTTTTAGAAGAATAATATTTCTTCATCACCTGCCCAGTATCAATATCAATGAAGCAAATGCTGTTTCCACCACAGGTGGCTACAATACTTGGCTTTTCATTATTAGATGTTGGTTGGAAAGCACATTCCCACACCTGCCGAATTAAGAACAATTTTTACAAAAACTAGGAATAATTATTATTTTAAGGATTGTGATACTTACATTGGTTTGCACATCTGCAGCGTCCTTTCGATGTTTTGAATGGCATCTTAAAAAATGCTCGGGGCTAAAGTTAATTTCAAACTCCGCGGTTTCATCTGCAGAACTTCCGTTGGAACTCATAGTATTTAAAAAAACAGTAGTAAGTTAACGCAAACTACCGATAAACACATTTGAAACTTAGTTGTCAAACTTCAAAAATATGAATTAAAAACTTATTCATTTATTTCTAACAATTTTCTTAAAACCTTAAACTTTATCAAAAACTGAAAGAAATGAAATAATGTCTCTCTCTTAATGCAAAATTAAAATTTATTTCACTAAAAAACATGAAAATCTATATACCTCGCAGTAGTACTACAAGCTTACACGTTAAATGCCCCAATAATCGTGGCAGAAGACTATTAAAAAAACTCAATTTTCCTGTCTTCTGCTTTTGGCGCCAAAACAAATGTTTTGACTCTGCAGTATTACCAACATCTTAAATACTTTTTTCCAGAGCTGTTTCATTAAAACAAAACTGCTCTTTGCAGAGGAATCGGAATTTATAAAAGATTTAAAGTAAATATATCTTTTAAGTAAATCTACAATTTATTAATTAATCAATTACATTGCCGGTACGAATAAAAATCTCAGAAATTTAAAAAGAACTTATATTTAAATATTGCATTTATTAAATTTTAAGAATTACAATCAAAAAAACTCGGGGTGCTTTTGGATTTCCTCAGCAATTCTTTTATTAACAACAGGCACTGTTAACCTGTCATCTGTCAAATTAAAACTGACATACACGAGTTTACCCAGTTTCTTAGTCAACTTTGTTGCTATATTATTAGACGTTAAGTCCGTTGGTTGGCCCATTATTTTAGTACTAACTGGTTCTGGACTGCGCTGAGACATTAATGCTAACGACAAATCACTGAAAGTTCCGTTCCTCTTTTCACCAATCCATACAAAAATGCTGTCTTTAAATTTAAGAACTTCGATTTTGACCAGCCTGTCCCCAACTGTCGTGTTAAAAGTGTGCACTCCTATATTTGACTCAATTATGTCGATGCCTTCTTCAGTTTGTAAATCCATACTTGAAGAAAATGAATATACACAAATCACGGTACAACAAAATCACTTGAACGTTAATGGAATGAAATCATATTATTGAAAAAACAACGACAAATTTCTCCCCAGAAAACGGTAATGTTGGCAGCATTGCTTGTTTAGCTTGTTAATGATAATTTTTGAATGATGTTGAGAAATGTTAATCTAGTAGAGAATTAATTTATTCATTTAATTTATTCTTCAAAATGTTCGCCTCAAAATTTATGACCTTAAAAGGTAATTTTACTGTTATCTATTGAATTGTGTAGTTCTCTTAGAATTGTCATTTATCCTAAGAAAGTCATGTCAATTTATCATTTTCTGAGATGAGAACGACTGGTTTAATTTGAAAGTGGAGCAGTATAGAATTTTTCAAAAAAAAAAATGATAACAGTGACTGAAAGTTCAAATTTACATAATAATTTTAACCGGTTTTGTCATGAGTTTAAGTAAATTTAATTTACCCTGAAATTTGAACTTTTCATGTAATATACTGTTTTATTTTTTCTTTAGACCGGACGCTATAATTTAATATTGATAAATTTTTTCACAGGGTCAGCTTGCAAAGGAGCTAAAATTAATAGGAAATTAGAACTCAATAATCCTTTTACTTCATTACGTCGTCATTCAAGTGCAAAAACTGCTATTCTTATGTTAAATATGGGTGGGCCACAATCAACAGATCAAGTGCATGATTACTTATTAAGGATTATGACTGACAGAGACATGATCCAGCTTCCATTTCAGAGGTAATAAAATATTAACAGTAGTTTTCTTTAGAGGAATTTAGTATTGATTGCTTAGTACAGACTCAAGAGCAGTGCTGACCAATGTGTTTTTTGCATTTCCAGATTTCTTGGGCCTTACATTGCCAAGAAAAGAACTCCAGAGGTGCAGAAAAAATATTTAGAAATAGGTGGTGGATCACCCATTTTAAAATGGACTCAACTTCAGGGTGATCTCCTGTGCAAGAAATTAGATGAAATCTGCCCAGAATCTGCTCCACACAAACCATATATTGCATTTCGTTATGCTCATCCTTTAACAGAAAAAACATTAGAAGACATTGAAAGGTTTTCTAATTTTTTTTTAATAAGGTTTCCTATTTTTCATGTAAATGATATTACATTAAGTAATCTTTTATTGTAGGGACAAAGTGAAAAGGGTTGTGATATTTTCTCAGTATCCACAGTACAGTTGCTCAACAACTGGTTCAAGTTTCAATGCCATTTATACTTATTTCAACAGTAAAAAAAATTTTCCAAAGGACATTGAATGGAGTGTAATAGATAGATGGTCCACAAATCCACTTTTGGTGAAGACATTTGCTGTTAAAATTAAGGAAAATTTAAAACAATTTCCTGAAGATATTAGAAACAAAGTTGTCATTTTATTTTCAGCACATTCATTGCCATTAAAGGTAAGTTTTTAAGGCCAAAATTATAGGCAAAAATAACTGTTTTCTTCCACTATTTCTTTCAGAATCTTCCATTAAAAACTGTAATTTCAAAATCACAGATAATTTATGACAATATAAAAACTTTTCACTACAATCGTATTATGATTTTAGGTTGTAACTCGAGGAGACTCATACCCATCAGAAGTGGGAGCCACAGTTCATTTAGTAATGAAAGAGTTGAATCACAGTAATCCTTATGCACTGGTGTGGCAGTCAAAAGTTGGTCCTTTGCCTTGGCTGGGTCCATTCACGGACGAAGCCATTAAAGACTATGTTAAGCAAGGAAAGAAAAATTTTATTTTGGTTCCCATTGCTTTTGTTAATGAACACATTGAAACCTTACATGAATTAGATATTGAGTACTGCAAAGACTTAAAACAGGAGGTAAAACTGAGGTTTTGAGGTGCAGTGCAGTTATAAAACCATAAATATCTGAAAATTTTGTTTGTATTTTCAGTTATGTGTGGACACGATCAAAAGAGTGGATGCACCCAACGATCATCCCATTTTTATCGATGCTTTGGCAGATGTTGTGTCCACCCATTTGAAAAGCAATCAGAAAATATCGCCCAAATTTTTAATTAAGTGCCCGCATTGCACTAACCAAAATTGTCATTTGGCGAAAGAATGGTTTGCCGATCTGTGCGCTTAAATTCTACCGATTATTTGACCGAGCTCTTGCAGGAAAAAAGTAAGAAAATTTTCCATTTGAAAAATATTTAATTTGAAAATCGACAGCAGTACATTTTAACGGAAATTTAGTTTCATTGGATTTGGTTTAAATTGTAAAAGTTTCCCTTAATTTTTCTTAATCATTAATTTACGCTCAAAGCAAAATATAATTAAAAATCAAATTCGAGATTTCATACCCACTAGTATATCTCTATATCACAAAAGTTACGAGGAGTTATCACATTCTTTAGAAAACAATAGTATACATTGGAATCACTAATTTCCGGTAAATTATTGGAAGAATGCTCAACTTTGACTGAACGGCCGTCAGTAATCGCTGATTGACTGCTATTGAAACGTGCAAAGTACAACAGCAAATTTGTTCCTTCGTTAGAATTTTTGTGCGAGTTAATAAATAATTTCATGCAGCGAAGTGAAAAAAAAAACGAGAATGCCGCCTCGTTTTTTTGGCAAGAAAAATAATTCCTTAGTTTTATTAATCAGATCACAGATAATTATTTGTAATACAACTGTAACAGAACCCTGTGCACCGAAATGCCTAATTTATTTAGAGGATTTGCAAATTGAATTCATTCCAGTATGTCCGCCTGCTGGAAGAAGGCATTGCATCCTCTCGAGAAAGTCATCACTGAGTTATTGCATTGTTCATAATCACAAGAGAATCACAAGATTGGCGTTTGAATTTTTTTTGCAACTCTTGGTAACTAAAATTAATTTAATTACAAAATAATGTAAGCATTTACAAATTACGCGGAGATCCTTTTGTTGAAGTTTTAAAGCTAATCTACTCGATCTTTTCTTCCCCGAATTGAGCATCGTATAAAATTTGCATTATTTTTATCTTTAGGAGAGAGCTTTTTCTTTTGGGGAGGCGCCTGAGTGATGCAGCTAAACTCATACAGAAATATTCTTCTTCATCCATTAAACGAGCCGGCTGAGGAATTTTCACCGTGGCGAGACTTTCGAGATGGTAACTGGAGTCTGTCAAATTTTCAATTGGTGAGTCTGAGTTATATTCCTCCTGCAAAAAATCCCAGTGTGTTTTCGCATTTGGTATAGTGTTGGGACAGTCATTTTTTTTACCTTGTTCTCTAATAATCTCCTTAACTTGGACCTAGATGGAATGCAGTCTTCATTGTTTGTTTCTAAGGGCTCGTCCTCTTCAACCAGCACGCATGCAGGATCCAGAACATTGGATTTCCCCGAGGAATCTTCACAATCGTTTAAATTTACAGATGCTTCGATCCACTCCGGTGTCACTGGACGCTTTCCGCTTTCACATGTCGGTGATAAATTCTTTAATTTCAGTGGCGGTCTGCTGTAATTAAAATGTTTGGTCTGGTCATACAATTTCAGTTACTTTATTTGTATAACTGTAATGTTAAAAAAACTTGCAAGTTTTTGTTTGGAAATGGTCACCGTAACTTTAATAATATCAGTCATCTGTTGTTAAAAAGTTTTAATATTCAAAATTTTAAAATTAAATTTAATAAGAATGGGAAATTTTAGAAGTTTTAAGTTTTTGTTAAAATTTTTTTTATTATTTATATTAATTGTTACAATTAGTTATGTTGTGATGGTTAAATTATATTAAGGTGATCAATATGAAAAGTAATTTTTTAAGGAACCTTTAATATTCTAAATAAGTGGGGTTAATGCACCTGTAAATATATGAATAGAATCTATAACAGCTGGTGTTTACCACAAAAGAATTGTAAATTAAATAATTTCTTACTTTCTGTGGCTGACAAAATTCCAAAGAAATGACATTTCATCTAACAAAGGCCATGGATGATTTCTGTAAGATTCTTCTCCTTCTATCATCATCAACTTTTTTTCTCTTGTGTATTTATCTCTGAGGTTTTTCCATCTGTTTTTACAAGCATCAGCTAAAATAAAGGTTTACATTTATTAAATTGAGTTTGAGAGCACAAATAGTTGTTTGATTAGGTTATTTAGGCGGAGTAAACATTTGGTGGAATGTATTATGCACAACGGTTACGATGTGTCATCGTTTATCTCCTTTTATACTTACGCGCTAAATTTAATTTTTTTCCAATGACCGACCATGTGTCTTGTCTTGATTTTGAATCTTTATCCTTACATCTAGGATCGTATAGATTCGTGTGCCTTTCAACCTCTTGTATTAGTCTCAGATCATTCCGAAGTTGGTTTACCTGGTTACTCATGTTTTTGATCACAGACGAATTGCAGAACAAAATTATGAAAGGAAACACTATTTAAAGCAACCCTCATGAGTACCTTATTCTATAATAAAGAACTTTAAGTAAAAATTATTGAATAAATTGCAAAGATGCGCGCATTTCTACGAAGCGTGCCAAGGACGATTACAAACGAGTCCGTAAACTGACTTTCACTTAAGTCAGTCCACGTACTGGCGTCTGATTTCAGGCTTAACGCTTACGTCACTCCGTTACGAACCGTCTAACGTAAGCGCGCTAGGTCATAAAGTGTTAGAGTGGAAGAGTAATCTTAAATTAGGACAGGGTTTATTTGGGAAGCTGTGAAAAAATATCAGACAACGATTTCCGAAGAAATTTCGATTGGGTAAGCCGCGTTTTTAAATTTTAAAAATCCCCGCGCTTGAATAATGTCCAATGTTGACAAAATTCCCTGCTTTTGCATGATTGCGACAAAAAGAGTTGGATTCACAGTTGGCTATGATTTATTTTGATGTTTGGTATAGAATTTTTTCATTTATGTAAATGAAATTTTGCTTTGTAACATCCTAATTTGATTAGTCTTTTTGAATTTTTTCTTTTAAAGTATTTAATTTTGTATGAGAGATATTTTCGGTAAGTTGAATTAATTTAAAATTTTGCTGAAATTTGCATTTTGTAAATAGATGGCTCTAAGCCTAGCTGCGTCTCATATTACTTCCATTGCGATATATTTAGATGCAGGTTCATAAGCTAATCATATTAAATTTCTGTACTTACCATGTTAAAAATTTAAGCCTAATAGGCCAAGGTCAAGGCCATGCTTCTTGTATAATAAAACCTTGAAATCAAATACATCATCTTAAGGAAAAAAGTTCCGCTCATCTTGTGCTTACGATTAAATTATTAAATTTTGGATTTTATAGTTAGGTCCTGGTAATAATTCTCGGCTGGAGCTTGCATCAAAATTTTAAGTAAGTCAAAAACTAGCGGTTAAAAGGGAGAAATTTTTTCGATTTTTTTTTGCAAAATAAAATTTTACCAGTACATTTTCGATACGATATTCGTGCGAAATGTTCGATTAACTTTTAACTAATTGTTTTGGATATCTTTGCTAATAAAAGTATAGTTAAGATAACAAATAAATTTATTTCATAGTTTTTATTGTTTCGCGTCGGTTTTTTTCTTTTGATTATTTATCCGTTATCGTTGCATAATATTAATAAAGAGTGTGATTTTTAGTAATTTTTATTAATGAAACGAGCTAGGCTTGGATCAAGCAGTACTCAGTAGCATAACATCACTGCATTGCTTAGCACCACTAATTTTTACTCAAGTGAAAATGATTAATTTTTAACTAAACTGCGGTTAAAGGTGTATATTTTTTAATTTGTTTATGATATTTTATAATATGGTACATAATAAGGTTTTGGGATTTTGACATTCAGTGAAATTACAGGGTTTCTTTACATGTAAGTGTAAACATTATGTTTGCCATCAGAACTTTTTGAATTCTTTGGAATAATTTTAGGGAAAGCAGTGCTTATTTTCCAGTTTTTAAATATTTAATTTTGAAAGTTTCTTTTTTAAGAAGAATTTATTTAAATTTTTTTCTAATAGAATTCAATTAAGCCCTTTTGCAATTAATACATGGAAAAAAGCAAACATCTAAAGTGAATCATAAATGATTTTTATTTCTAGGAATTACAAGCAAAGCCTAATTGATTTATGAGTTGTGGGTTCTCAGCATTGCAGTTGCTTACCTGCAGTTGAGTGTTTTTCTCTTAAAACATTAAAGAACCATACCTTTACTTTTTATTTCTTTTCCTCTTAGAAAAAATTAATCCTCAGTTTCCAAAATAACCAGGCAAACAGTATTTTTTTTTTTTTCAGATTTTGCAATCCTTTATTTGGCAGTTAATAGAGAAATGTCAAAATTCTTTTTTTTTGTTGGCTTAAGTTCAACTGCTAAAAAAAAATTCATAAAAATCTCCTTTGATTTAATTTCGAAAGTTTGCTTTGCTTATTTTTCTATTTCCGTTTTAAAAATTTCAATTGTGCTATCAAAGGCAATACTGTCTTGTCAATAAATCTTATTAAATAGCAAATTGTGAGTCTTTTTTTACAAATATTTGTTTATATGATTCATAAAAAGACAAAACATAATTTGGGTTTCGAAAACAGTTTGTCATAATTCAGATAAATTTCTTATGTGAAAAAGATCGGGGAGATGTTGCTTTTCATATTTTCAGTTATTATAAAAAGTATTGATAGTTTTTGAGACAGGTATGATTCACTTTAATGTTGTAGTTAAGGTCATGCTTAATAAAAAAATCATTCTCACAGTGGTTTTCGAATAATTTCACTTATTTATTGTTTGCTAAAGGAATTTTTATTTATTTTTAAAAAGCTTGCAGCTTAATAAGCACTGTTTGATTCAGTTCAAGACCAGGTTTAATATGAGATTTTGTATGGCAGACCACAAAAGCTCAGCAGTTCTGCTTTTAATCCCCTCCCGCGGGACGCATGTGTGCTAAAAATTAAAATCGGAGTGTTTTCGAAATTCGGCAGTCAAAATTCGTTTTTTTTTTTGGGTCATTTGTTTACTTTCGGCTCTGTGTGCACAGCGCTTTAATTGAATCATTTGCAAACGGTTAAATGGTTTTTTTTCTTTTTTACTTATCATCATTATCATTTCGTTTTCCCAATCGATTAACAAATGAGATTGAAAATATTGCCCAAAAGAAGTATTCCGTTCCGCCACCAGATGTCACTCACGCCTTCAAATTCAAGTTCACCCCCCAGGTAAGGTCACCACTTAATGATTCAGTTAGGCGCTTGCTCAGTTTTTTTTTTTGGGGGGGGGTCTGAAAATTGCTTTGATTATAACGCCGTTTTCATCTCCGGAATACGGGGGTGACGAGAAAAAAACCACCCTTACTTTCTCTTTTCAATCTGTCCTTTCAATACTAAAGTGGCCTATTGTGTTTTATTTTGCATTATCAGGCGTCAAGATGGACATTTGCACAAAAATGAAGTAAATATGCGGCAGTAAAAAAAGATTTGCAAGATGTCAGGTGACGGCACGCCAATATTAGCGATTTCCCACATAAAAAAAGAAGTCGACGGAGCTGGGTTCCCGGCATGTTCTCCCACGAACAGCAACCTGTACTCCTCTCCGAAGGGAGGCCTCCAAAGCAAACTCGAGTACGGAGACCCCCAGGAGATGGGCTGCTACGACGTGCAGCAGTCCAGGTCTCCCGGAAGTCCCGACAGGCAGTTCTGCTCGTCGACCACCCAGTTCATAGGGGACGTGAACGTGCACAACGCCGAAGGAGAGATGAAGGAGGAGGATCTGCCCAGAAGACTGTGTTTAGTGTGCGGGGACGTAGCCTCCGGTTTCCATTACGGGGTCGCCTCCTGTGAGGCTTGTAAAGCGTTTTTCAAAAGGACAATACAAGGTAATATCGAGTACACGTGTCCGGCAGCAAACGATTGCGAGATTAACAAGCGCCGTAGGAAAGCGTGCCAAGCGTGTAGGTTTCAGAAATGTTTGCGAATGGGGATGCTGAAGGAGGGGGTTCGGCTGGACAGGGTGCGAGGCGGCCGGCAGAAGTACAGGAGGAACACGGACGCGCCCTATCAGATACAGTCGATGCCGCCCCTCAAACCCTACCTTAGCCTTGAAGACAATAAAATACTGGAGGCCTTGACTCTCAACGAGCCGGACATTTCCGTGACCGCTCAGGACATTTCCAACGTCGACCCGGCCACCAGGACACTCAACATCCTCAGCGACTTATACGATCAGGAGTTAGTCAAAATCATAACTTGGGCCAAACACATTCCAGGCTTTTTGGATTTAACACTCAACGATCAGATGAGACTTCTACAGAGTACCTGGGCGGAAATCCTGACGCTGACCGTCACATATCGGTCTCTCCCGGGGACGGGCGAGCTCAAATTCGCAGCGGACTTTTCCTTCGACGAGAAAATGGCGCGGGAATGCGGGGCGATGGACATATACCAACACTGCATGCACATAGTGGAGCGGCAGGAGAAACTTAACATAACGAAGGAGGAATACTACATAATAAAAGCGCTGGTTCTGGCCAACTCCGATGTCCGCATCGACGACCTCCCCCCGCTGAAGAAGCTGAGGGACAACATCCTGTCAGCGTTGGCTGACTGCGTGGCCGTGCTCCGTCCGAACACCACTCCCCTCCACATGAATCACCTCCTGCTGTGTCTTCCGGCTCTTCGGCAAGCGGACTACATCAACCGCAGGTTCTGGAGCACCGTTCACCGCGAGGGAAAGGTGTACATGAATAAACTCTTTGTCGAAATGCTGGAGTCCTGCATCCGGTAGAAAAGAAGAAAAGAGCAAGAATTCATCTTGCGGTAGAAGGAAAAAGTAGTAGTCGAGGTGCGGTGAAGGTTTTTTCAGACTGTAGAAATATTTTACGTACTCAGAGTATTCGACAGAATAATTGTAAAGGTCACCGTATTTTTTTTTCTTCCCTCACTAAAAGATATTGGGGCTTGTGCTTTTTTCCGTTGCCATCTTCCTAACAAATCTTTACCCGGCTGCCATTACTGTGAATGATAATTCGTGGCCTTTTGCGAAATTGTTTCTTATGATCGTGGTATTGTTTAGGGATAGAAATGAGACAGACACGGTTATTTTGATAAATAATTATGCATTTTAAAAAAATATTAAAAAAAGCAATCCCCCGTTACTCATTCTTGTATTCCCTCAGAATTCAATGTCTGCCTTTGTAGTAAAACAGTTGTCTTTAGTATATAATTCATAGATGAATATTCAGTCGAATACTAAAAAATGTCAATTTCTATTTTACATAATCACGTTGTGGTTGCCATTTTGCGTTGAGATTTCTCCCTCAGTTTCCACATTTCGGCAAAAGAATACCTTGTTGTTTCTGTAGTGAGGTTCAGCCTTTTTCATTTAGAACGGTTTAACGGTGCCAAATCTGTATACTCGATTGTTCTTCTGCGAAGAGAAAGAAGTCACAAGCCCGATCACTGGCCAGTGCCTGGATATTCGAAGTCGGAGGCTCATCTCAAAATCTAAAATCTATTTCTGCACCTGAACACACATGATCTGGTAGATTTTATACGTAGCCATTGGATCTGCACAGGTTCAATCAGTGGTTGTTGATCTTAAAAAAAAAACAATATTCTTATGCAGTGTAACTACTTTTGAATTTATACATACACACACACACAAAACACACACACATATATATACATCCATATGTATGCATATGTACATACACAGTATGTTAGCGTTCTTTAGTGGAAAAAAAATTAGTCGCATTATTTTAATGTTATTTATATACGAGTTTTAAGTCATTGAGTTTTGGTTTTGATAAATTTTAAATATATAAATATATATTGTTTATATATATATTTATATAGTGATGAAAATGTTTATGCTTTTTTTTGTTGATATCAAGAATTAGAGGAATTGCCTTTTGAATGGTTTGATTTCCGATTTCTTCCGCTGTTTTTTTTTTCTATTTCTCGAATCAGAGTTTCTCTTTCAAAAGGCAATTTGAGATGCGCGTCAAACCGAAATCATCATTGAAAATATTAATTGCTTATAAAGCTTTAACGGTTACTCTTTCAATTGTGCACAGCCTAATTTTAAAAGATATTTTTTTGTACATAAATGCCAAATTTCGTGTAATCATTTTTTGTTTTGTTTCTGTGCGTACGGTTATGTATTGAAACGCTTTATTTTTTTATACAGTGCATACGGCTTTGTGATTTTTACTGAGATTGATTTATTTTCTGCGCGCGCTTTTTTTATTTTCGATCCCATCGTATTAATAATCATCGTTTCCTCGCGGCGGTGAATGGAAGTTCAAAAAGAAAAAACAGTGTGCAACATTGGAATATTTGGGTATTTGGACATATTGCAAATGGCGTTAAGTGTCGGCCGTCGAACTGCCAACATCAAACAATTTACATGCATTATGTGCTAATTAAGGGCACTCCCACTGTATGAGTATAATTCAAAGGGGTGAACACGAGAAAGTGAAGGTTCTGCAATTCGCCCGTTCAAATCCATTCTTTAGACTTTGGATGTGTGAATGATTAGGAAAAGTCCTTCTAAAACATAAATTTTATCGGGAACCCGTTGCAATTTGAATCGGTCTAATTTTAATGGAAAACAAACAGTATCGAACGTTCATTCATCCTTGAATAATTTAAGCTTTTAGTGCCTTTTGACAATCGGCAAAGCCCTTAAACACCGCCGGCTTATGATAAGTTATTATCTCATAACGTAACGTAAGGATAACAAATGATAAACGATTAGATTTTTTTCTCAATCGAGTTAATCATCCGTTTGAGTAGTTTTCTGGAAAAGGTATAGTTTTTTTTTTTTTTTTGGTACTTTGCGAACCTACTTTCGTACTCCCTGTGGATGGCGGTGCTTTCAGACTCGTTCCATCTCACCACGATCACCTGGGCTTATTTTAAAATCATTTATGTTTTAATCATCGAGCTTTCGGTGTAACCAATCAGCAGTAAACAGCGCTAAGCACAGAGAGCATGAAAGTTATTAATGCAATGGCCGCCATTTGTGTTTAAATAAACGAAAGAAATCGGGGATTTTCCGAAACAAACAGAGAAAAATGCACAGCTCCGCTCTTGTATTGCCCCCCCTTTGTTAAGCATGGATGAGCTTTTTTTTTTTAATTTTCCCCCGTTCACCCCTAACAAATTGTATTTCGGCGAGAGATCTTGGTTGTAAGCATGCACGAATACAAAATAATGGACGACTGCCCGCATTAATAAATTGGTTTGGGTCATTCAAATACAAATGAAAGGTTGCTTTTGCTTAAAATCAGCGAGGTTTCTCCAATCAGCGAGTTCCTTCTTGAGTTTGTAAAATGAAATTGTAAATATATAATATCACTCGCGTTTTGGCGAAGTACAAAGTACTGATAATTGGGGACGGGGCGGCTCTCTTATTTTACAGACGTTTTCGCTTGAGCACATAATGCAGTAAATTTTTGGTGTTCGCCCCCCCCGTTTTTTTTTTGGTTTCTTTGTAGTTTTTAAGAAATTGCAATATTCGTTGCCCAAAAGGACCCATTAGATAAACTTATGTTTCAGACAGAATTTGGCAAAGTGCCTAAAGTGAAATATTATTATTATTTTTTTTTGAATCAGACGAGGAGAAAGAGCAGAGAATAATACATAACACTTTGTAGACTGTGATAAATAATGTTATTGAAACATGAATTATTAATTTAAGGACACAAATGCAGGCCTTCTATTTTTTATAACAGAGTTAACCCGAGCGGAGAGGCAGGCCTATTGTATATTTTAATTAATTAATAAACTAAAGTATACTCTACTGAAGGACGTTTGTTTTTTTATTTTCGACCAGTTCCAAATTAGAATTAGAAAAGATCACCCACAATGGATTTGATGGAATTCGAAGAGCTGCTCCTGACGAACAACGACGACGAACAGGACGCTCCTAAAAGCGAGAGGAAAGAAGGCGGGAAAAGGGGGAGGAAACCCGGAAGAAAGGCTTCCGATAAGGTCGACGTGAAAGCAAAGCTGGAGAGGAGTAGACAGAGCGCCAGGGAGTGCAGAGCTCGGAAGAAACTTCGATATCAGTACCTGGAAGAGCTGGTTACCGATCGCGAGAAGGCGGTGATCGCCCTCAGGAAGGAACTGGACAAGTACCGGGAATGGAGTCGGGAACTGGACGAGGATCGCGTTCCGGAGGGTTTCACAGATTTGCTGGAAGAACTTGGGGCGGTTAAGAGCGAGAAGAGTTCGTAAAGAGAGGTAAGTCGCAATGGGACGAAACTGTTAGAGGAGCAGTGAGTAATGCGAATCCACCAACTGGTACAGAACTCTTTAATAGAGTTTCGGAGTTCGCAACGACAGAACAAAGATGTCTTATTGAAGATTCTAAATTCATATAGTTGAATAAAAGCCCCAAAAGTTTATAAATTTCATCTCAGTAATAAACCATAGCTTTTACTGTTGTGCATTGGAAGTGTAAAATTATATTCGGAATGACTTATTTTAAGAGGTACAATGTGTACTTTTAAATAAAAGGCATAGGATTAGGTGAAACAGGCAGAAAAGAGGTAACAAAAACATACATTTAGGCAACATTCTAAATTTTTAAAGGCTTCAACTGTAGGTTTATTTTGCAAATAAGTTAACCATTGACGTCATCACATTACAATACATTCTTAAAAAGCAGTCCTTTCAGAAATTTTGAACTCCCACATTTATTTCCTCTGTGTTTAAAACTGAATAGAGATATTATTAAATAAATTCTCAGTGCTGTTATTACATACAAACATAAAAGAATTCATTTTTAACTCTTCACTCAAACACAGTAGTTTTAAATATGGACTAAAAATGGAAACAAAACATATTTTTGAAAATTTTTTAATTTCTTTGCAATAAGAATTTAAAAAGTACCAATAGTTAACCAACTGAGCTTAAAAAACTTAAAAAATGTTTACACATCTGTGTTTCAGGTATTGAATCCAAAATGTATACAACTCTTCATACTTTTCTCCAGTATTAACCTCCAAGCAGCTTCATGTTACCAACTTGATACTTTGTTAATTGTCTTGTTCTTTAAAGAATCTCTCTAGCTTCTGCTTTAGTATTGAAATATGTTTCTCTCTTTATTACATAGTAATCAGTTATACTTTGATTTGTAGTTTATGAATGTAGTTTATATAACCAAATGAAAAAAAAAATATTTTTTATTATCAAATTCCACAAAAATTAAGTGGCTGTCATTAAATTTCAAAGTTTAAAAATTAAAAAACATTTATTTCTCTAACTGCTTTCTTTTTTTATGTGTATAAAATTGTAAAGCTATTTTTTTTTATAATAAAATCGTTTAATACATTTCATCGTGATTTAAATCTGATGCATATTGAAGACCTCTGTCTTTTAATGCTTTTGTAAGTAGCTTGTAGTGCTCTTGTTTTGCCTCTTGTTCTCTTCTTTGGGCATCCAAGATGTCATCTACAGAAACTTCATCTAAAGGTAAATTATTTTCTTTATCTCTGTCCTGAAAAACAAAAATAATTAATTAGTCTAATGTTTTTAAACAGCAGTCGGATGCAATTTTAACTGTAACTGACACCAATCAGATTAAGAGGGATATTTGATTTATTAAGTTTGGTTTTAAAGTTAAACAAAAAAATTTCAATAAAAATGGCATTTGGCGAATAGAATCACACTGATAAACAGACTCACACCGCCTGGTTTTTCAATGTGAAATATATTAAATTACTTACTATTTCTCCTAGTAGTACAACATTTTCACCTCTAACAATAAATACTCCCCTTGAAATATCACCATATTCTTTGCCCACATGAATTCTTTCTATAGTCTTATGTAAAACTAAATTAGCAAATTGATCAACACTTCTTAAATATCCAATTAAAGTCCTTCCATCTCTAAGTAACACCATTAGCTTTTCTGAAAACAAAACCACCTAGAAATCAGATGCATAAATAACCTGATTTAGCTTTT
This sequence comes from Brueelia nebulosa, assembly GCA_028293925.1. NCBI lineage: Eukaryota > Metazoa > Arthropoda > Insecta > Psocodea > Philopteridae > Brueelia > Brueelia nebulosa. The sequence goes on along the minus strand of JAQIBA010000119.1, from coordinate 102,943 downwards.
CATTTAATTGTGCATAAAAAATCAGGAGTTGTACTTTCTACTGAACAAGTATGTCCGTTATTTTTTAATAATTCAAACCTCAATAGTTTCTCAGGAGGAATAATCCGTAAAACTTACTGTCTAATTCTTCTACTAAAGAAGCCGTTCCCGCAGGAAAATTATCAATAACATTCATATTTAATTAAAGTTTCTTAACTAGAAGATTTGTTAAAAACGATGTTTGTATTGGTTGGCATGAATTATAGTTTTCGGGGCCTCTCGACGCAACTGTCATAGAATAAATAAACGTCGACGATTCCAATAAAACCAATTAAGGAACTTTCTTAACAATTTTTGTTCAGATTTTAATGAAAGAAAATTCTTCCCGTGGCTAAAACAGCCTCAATTAACTTTTTTAACGTCCTTTTCCGAAAGTAATTCCATAAAAAATGTAAAAGTGTCAAACTCTACTTCCTAATGAACATCATAATTTAGAATGGTGGTTTCTTATGGACACATCCCAAAACAAGCAGTTGAAACTTCAACAATGAATTAACTTTGAACCAATTTGAACCTTAGAGTGCCAAAATTCATTTTCTACACATAATTTATTCTTATGATTAAAATAATAATAAATATTTCCCAAATAACAGATGTTAATTATATGCTATCCGGATATTTTAATGGATAAGTCTATTAAATTTTATTAGCGGCGATTAAAATAGCAATTAAATGCACATCGTTGCTAATTAAGTTTTATGTGACTTTATTGACTTGACATTCTTCAATAGGGCAACTATTAAACCGGCAACTCGTTTAATGTATTCGTTCCTAACAAAAGTTCACGGTTTTTTCAAAATGAATGCCATTAAAAGCAAGACTCGATGGAAAAGAAATTTCTCTGGAATTTTACGTTTGCCTCTCACTTTTATAAGTAAATAAATATCACCTTCCAATTTAAGTAGTAATTTATGGATAGCATTTCTGAATAAAATCGATCGGCAATAAAAAGACGTTATTCATTTCGGTAGTGGTCCTTCACGACCATCCACAGTATCCCTGTCAATGGAAAAGCAAGGGAGAGAATAATTGAAATGCCAAGAATTCTTTCCAGCTTTCTTTTATTCGATTAAGTTTCATTTGATTTAAATGTTTTATTTGGAACTTCTCATTGAATGATAAAAGCTCAGTTTTTGCGTGAAACTTTATCGTTCCTTCGTTTTATTTTTATTTTTTATAATATCCAGAGGAAAACTTTCTCCCTTCAACTCCCATCGCCATTATGGCTTTTTTAAAACAAAAAAAGGAAACTAACCGTCATCAGTTTAAGATTTAATTTCGTTATATTATGTTATTTCCCCAGATATCTTTTCCTTACAATAATAGAAAAAAAAATAAATTGTATTCAATTTTTGTTATGATATATATTCAGTCATATATGTTATGATTATTTATTATATTGTATTATTATTATTATTATGTATTAATTAATTGTATAAATATATTAATGTATTATTAAATTGTATATATATTTTTATTATTATTATGTTATTATTATTATTATATTACTCATTATATATGTTATGATATATATACATTCAATGTTATTTATTGTTTTGTTTAACTTATAATTCCATATTTAATTTTGTTATTTCTGCATATTTTATTTACTTTAAAAGTTATAACTGTTTATCTTTGGATCTGTACCTAATTTTTAACTTTGCCTTAATTGTTTATAAAAAATTTGTTGCTTATACTGCACCTTAATGCCCTCAGGCGAGATAAGGGTAAATTATTGTATTATATTATATAATAAAAAATAAAATATAGAGTGCTTTGTTTGCATTCTAAACGGGTTTTAATTTTGTACAGTTTACTTCTAAAATAACCTGAAATTGGGGGAATAATTCGGCCAAAAACAGAACAGACTGAACTCGGGATGCAAGTAATACTTCCTTGTTAACTGAAAAATAGCAAGCAGAAGCAGCTCCTTGTGTTTTGGGTGAGTGGACATTTTAATTGGATAAAACAACACTGTGAGGGATAATTCCTCGAGTATAACATTTTCCTCTCTGAAATACCATTTTATTATTCTCATTTCAGAAACAGAAGCTGCTCCAAGGTACGGATTGAACTTGTTTCAAGATTATGTTTTCGTTTTTATATGTAAAGTGCGGAAAAAAAAATTTCAGTGAAAAAGTTAAAGGGTTTTGATTATTCGTCGTCTCTTTGAGGAAACAAATTTATCTAATGAAACAAAAAATTGATAAAATTTCCCGGTAAAATAATTAATACCGTAACAACCACAACAAACCGAAATACCCGTTGGATAAACAATAAAAAGCATAGGGAGGTGGTTTGATCAAAGAAAAATGCTTCAAGTCGTTCAAACAAATATTAATTAAATTTTAATTGTGCCGCTCGTTTTTAATAAATTTAGTCGATATTTAGTCTTTGTTGTGCGGATTTGAGAATGGGAGAGAGCACATTCTGACGGCCCCTTTGAAGAGACTCCCATCGATGAGAAAAACTCATTTGAAAATATCATCCCGTCATAACAAGATTCTTCACGATGACTTATAAACCGACGTAGGCTGTATGTAACATGTCTAATAAAAATTCCAGCGTTCACGGGAGAGGGATTTCACGACGGGGATGGGGTTGACTTCCACAGAAAATGAGGACTGGATCTTTTGTAAGCATCCCCTTGTTACATCATTGACAACCTCTCTCAGCGAAATAAAGGACTAACATTCGCGAGAGACTTCTTTTACCGAATTGTTCGGACTTGTTTGAGTCGAGGCCAAGGGTGGAGTTGTACGAAGAGTACTGAAATGATAGGGGTTCGAGAGAGGAGTCGTGTGAGGAGACTCCAATGCTGATTGCTGTCGTCTAAAATTTAAGGGTGTAAAAAATAAAATGGCGTTGACCGAGCAGAGGTGGCAGTTAGAGCCGTATAACTCTGTGTCTCTTTGATTGTCCTGTTGACAAGCGATTAGGAATGCTAAGGACTTTTAATCGCTTGTTCCGTTTTATTAACATTTTATTAAAAATCTGTCTCGTTTTCTGTTTATTTATATGCAGGCAATCCCTCCTCTCTGCTTTCTTTTTTCATCCCCAGCGCTAATTTTATTGCGTTTTCACATAAAAGTCATTTTATGTAAAAGTAAATTTGTTTGAGTATCATTTTCAGTGTTTGATTTCAAAAATTCATTTCGCAGTAATTTTGACGTCTTTCCGGTATTTTATAAGTTTATTTCAGGTGTGCTTTTTGAAGAAATAGGAATACCTACGCCCAAACCCCCCAAAAAGCAAGATTTATCTATTTAACGAGAAAAATAAACACAGAAAAGACTTCATTGGATCATAATCGTATTCTGCAGTAGAATATGATCATTTTGTCTAAAACAAAGCCATTTTGACTTTGAAATAATTTCATAAGCAGAAACTCCAGCCTAAGTTTCCACGGCAACTCTTAACTTCCTAATGGTCATTCTCAAATTAATGGTAATCTTTCTTTTTTAAAATAAAACGAGGAAAAAACAAAAGTACAGCGGAGAGGATTGAGACAATTAAAACGGAAACGAATACAGTTAATACTGCTGAAGACTGGACATAATACGATTATAACGGAGCTCTTTGGAAATCGTCCAGTTAATCCTTTTACCCGATTACCTTTTTCCTTTCCTGTAATTATTCTGCTTTGACATTTGTTCGCCTCTAGTACTTGAATATGGCCTTCTGATTCTGGAATATCAATTATTCTGAAATTAAAGCTTTCTTTTCCTGCAAACAGTCGGTTTATGTTTTATTCGTTTCCGTTATCGCTTTTTGTAAGTAAAAGTACCCACAGAAGACATTTAAACCACTAAATTTTGCTGAAAAAAATGTTTTAAAGTATTTCTATGCATTGTTTTTCATTAATTTGTTTCTTTCCTATCATCGCATGAATTTTCGATTGAAATGGAATTGATCTTTCCTAGAAATGAAGACTTGGTGCTTTGAATTTATGCACTAAAAACTAAAAATTGCTGCAATTCAATAAAAATTAAATCGCAGTCATTTTAGGATTTGCTCCCTATTTACGATTATTAATTTTTTTGAAAAATAATAACATATTCTCTTAATTTCAAGTGGGATTTTTTTTTTTTGTAATTTTTAGTGGCGTTCAAAGGGTGAAAATCTCAAGAAAATGAAAACAAACTTTTATTTTTAAATTAAGATATGAAATAAAATCAAATGAAAAGTATTTAAATGCCTCAGGCGTAAGGTAAATTAAAAAAAGAATGTCAAAACCTAAGAAACAACTTTATTTCCTAATCATTAAGCTCAGAAGCTTTTTTTCCTTATTTTTCCTTCGAAGGATAAGTTTTGAGGTTTAGTTTTATATTTTACCTCAGCAGTTTTTCTAGAAAAAGAAGGCTGGTGATTTTTGCACTTTTATAGTTTCGCTCCATACGAAGAGAAGAATTAAAAGGTTATAATTATAAAATCATCGGTATTATTTCAAAATTTTTTATATTTATTTATTTTTATTTAGTAAATTACAAAAATAATATTTTATAGTATATTAAAATATAATATTTAATATTATATTACAAAAGTAATATTTATTTATTTTTATTTACATTTATTTATTTTATTTACATCATATTATTTATTACATATTTATTTACATTTTCTCAAGTGTTCCTCTGTACTTTTTAAAAATTAACTGAGACAATTTTTAAATAAATAAATTCCTAATTAATGTAGTTGACCATCCAATAATTAATAAATAAATTAGAAAATTTTCTATTAACAAGTTTATCATTGGTAATGATAAGTCACGTTAAAATCGTTTTATAAACTGTCTCGTTTTATCCACCAATAAAAATTTCAATTTTTTATACAAATTGATGTTATTATCACCCGTTAAATCTTTTTTTTATGTCAAAGAGAAACAGAAACGTGATATTAAAAAATTTCGCTTTCGTTTGATCGAATAAAGTCGTTAAAATTCAGAACAAAAGAGATGAAACGCAAAACGACCAAAATGGCTGTCGAGAGAAGAGTCGAAAAAGCAGAGAGATTTCCCGGAGGTTTCTCTTTCCGGATTCACGGAAAGGCCGCGTGCTGCCGCGAGGGAAAAAGAGAAAAACCCGTCGACCGGGGAAATTCATTTTAAAATTTCAATTGTGTGAATTCCTTGCAGAACAATAAGCGGAAAACGTGATGCCTGTTTTCTTAATCCGATGACACAGTCTGTACAATGAAACTGTGGATACTGACCAGAAAATATGGATGTGGGCGGGGCCAAGGAATTTCCCACCAATGGCAACGGGAGCACGCAGTCTGAGCCAATCAGAGAAGGGAGAGGAGGGGGTAATCGTAATACCGGTCTGCACTTATTTTCCCTTAACTTCTCCCGCCTGAAAACCAGGAGATTTCCACAGAAATGGCGCACGACTTTTTATTTATACAATTTTCAATTTTAGCATTTTTTCCGTGACAGGTTTGGAAAATTTTGAGGTTTTCCAGGCACGCCATGAAAAAAGGATGGATAGCCTCTTGCAAGCAGAACCGTTGCTGAGTATGTGTGGCCAACCTTCGAGGTGATAAAAAATGAAATACACTGGATATATTAAATAAAGGCTTATTTCTGTGGCAGTTTCTAGTTGGAACTTAATACTTAAATGGAGAATATAACTCTTTCATGTTTAGTTCATGTTTATAAGAATATTTTCACAGTTTCTAATTTTTTTTCTAATTCCCAAAAATATCTAAACCTTCACTCCATATTTTATTAAAAAATATTTAATGAATGCGGAAGGTTCCTAAAGTTTTTAAACGTCTTTTGCATTCGGTCCGTCTTTTGCAACCGTCGATGCATTCGATGAACACTTGTGATTCGTTCAATTTGCTGTTGTATAAAAATTAATTTGGGATTTCTGCTTCATAAGGGAAACTCAAAACCTTATTTTCTGAAAGATCCTTCTGTAGTTCCAAAATACTATTTTATGAAAATATACACGTATCGTAAATTAATTAAATTTTGAAAATTATTAACAAGGGATTATAGTTCGCTTTCAGCAGAAGGGTTGAATTCCCAGAAAAAGTCAGTAAAAAGCGATAAATTTTCAAGCGTCAGTTTCGTGGAAATAGTAATGGCAGAATGAGAGGGAGGGGATGAGTTAAACCTCAGCATCCTACTGAGGCACAAGGACAAAGAGTTTACAAAAACAATTTCATCAAAATTGTTCCAGTAAGCGACCGAGGGTAATATTATTAAATGACGGATGGTTGCACCAGTATTTCTGCCATTATTATCTACATTTGGTGTTTTCCTCGAATTCGGGATGGATTCCTAGAAAAGGACGTCGCCCGCCGAACAACTCCTTCGGAGGAATACAAGTGTCCTCGAATGGAAGAAAAAGAAGAGAAAGAATCTAAATAAATTTGCGAGAGGACGGAGAGGGATATTCGGTGGCGACTTCGTGCAAAAGGGAGTAAAATGATGGAGAGGAAATCAAGACAAAAGGGCAGACCTTCGAATGGAGGAGGGAGGAGCTAAATCTCTGTCAAAGAAGTACTCTATCATCATTAGGTATCAGTGTTGATGTGTTGTTCACACAATAAAGTGTTTCAGTGCTTCTGCTACCGACGGATGCTTTTGTTATTTTCCGAAGGTTTAGTGTTTATGGTTTTGTGCGAAGTCAGATTAAAACGGTACAGTTTTTAACATGATGCAAATGCCTTTGCTGTCGTATCCACATTTCTCCCAGTTTTTGCAATTCCAACAGCAGCAACAACTTCAGCAAAGATATTCTCGCGCGTTTCTTTCCTCCGGTCAAAGCACAGAACTGGGAATGCCGTCCTCGCAGCTGTCGGGGACGTCCTGTTCCGAAGCCAGTACGGGAACCCCCAGTCCCAGTCCCAGTCCCCCGCTGTCCATCATCGACAATTTCCCCACGAGCCATCAGAGTGCGTCCAAGACAATTAAATCATTCACCATCGACGCCATCCTGGGGATTCGGGACCGGGACATGAACAAGATCACCAGGGACCACGTGAGTCCCGTGGCCAACAGCTTTTGTCCCCGAATGGGTTTGCATTTGCCGGGCTCTCATTTGGAGCTTTCCAGCAATTACTCGACATCTCTGGACTTAACAAACGGGGCTTTGGATATGGGTGCGCGCAGAATGGGACTTTCGACAGCGTCCCGGGACGTTTTGAATTTTCAGCTCCCGACGGATCTGACCACCTCTTCCGAATCGGCTAATTTCGGGGGTGATGTCACTCGGAGGGATTACCACCAACTTTCTTCTTATACGAATTCAACTAATTCCTGCAGCAGGTTAATAGGTAAGTCTTTATCCACTTAAAAAAGTGTCCCGTTGTCTGGGACTGCGAATCTTATCATTTGAATATTTTTTCGGCAAAGGCCACACACGAATTGTAAACTTTATTATCGAGTTTCCATTATACTTTTTGTTTCTCACGTATATTTCCACTAAATTTTAGACCTTCATTGTCTGTTTCTTTTATCACTACGGATGTTATGATTTAACGGTCAATGAGTTATTATAGACTTAAACAATTTAACCCAAACTGATCCTTAAAAGATTCTTATAATTACTTATTAAATATTTATCCTATTTTATAATAATACTAAAAACAATCAAATGGAATAATTTGAAAAATCAGAATTAGGAAATAAAAAAAACCCTTATAAATACAATCTCAGTTATGATTATGTAATTGGGAAAATGCGATAATAAAATTGAATAGTTGTCATTATTTTATTTTGTTTAAATTGTTTTTATTTTTTTTTAATTATTATTTTATTTTGTCATTATTTTACAGAAATTTAATATAAGACTTTGAATATTATTAATTTTTCTTTTCCTTAATGTTACTAACGAAAGAATTATTCATCAACCAACAAAAACTTTCCTTTTAATTATCTGTAGTACACTCTTCTATAGTAATTATCTATTGCTTTTTACTGTGTATAATCTGCGTTTTTTTATTCTTCTGATTCTTTTCTGATAAAATCACCCTTTCACTCTGATTACTTTTAAAAAATCAGTGTATTTCTTCGTTTTTTGTTCGCGTCCGCCGGTAAAAATATTTAATCGTAAATTATTTTACCATTTTCGGTGTAATCAATGCAACGAATGGATTTAAACTGTGTTACTGCATTATTTACAGTGTACTGTAAATGAGTAAGAAAGCAAGGAAATGATTGATAGGAGATCCATAGCGAACAAATACGCAAAATATTACTTCAAACAAATAATTCTCTTTCTTTAGTTTTATCATTGAAACTTAAATGTCGAATATTCGCGAATTTTTTAGTTTTGGATGCCATTTAAACGGCACTTTTTAATATTACTTAGGAATATTGGAATTATAAGTCCTCATAAACGGCATAAAATTAATCACCATATCACAAAAATTGATTATATTTCACTATAATATGTGGAAAACTAATTAACTTCATTTATGGAAACATGTAAATTTGAGGAGAGCGACTTCTGGTCTTGTCTTATATTAAGCCTCCTTTCTCATTAAGTAATTAACATTTCTTGCACCTTGCTGTTGTTAATTGAAAATTATGAAATAATTAATTAAAATCAAAGGTCTAGTCAGTGTATCAAAAACCTTTGGAGTGATTTATTACTCGAAATTGGTTAATAAATTTTTACACTTTGCACAGCAGAAGCTCTAACGGCAAATAAAATATGTGAAAGCACTCACGTGTATAGAAAAAAAACACTTAAGTAATTTAGAGTATTGTTTTTAAGACCATAAAAATTTGTTTTATATTAAAAATCCTCAAAAACTATACCCGTAATGTTCGCGGTTATAATTATAATGTTTTTCATAATATAAATAGGGTTATAATCCCCTTCATAAATTTTTTTCCTTTATTTGATATGCAACAATAACGATGTTTATTAAAAACACCTTCATAAATATAAAAAATATTGAATTAATTATAATAATCACCAATATTTATAATTCGACACTTTTTATGAGTAATAAATAATCAGTAAAGTATATTTATAATTTTTTTCATTAAACATGTTATTATTTGAAAGTGAAAACTCTAATAAAATTTGATAATTATATTATTTAATGTATTAGTTGAAATAAAGAGTAAGAGGATCCTATTCGATGGGTTATAATGGGTTCAACGGGTAAAGACCTTTGCCCCTGAAGTCATTTACTCACAATGGCTGCTCATTATGCAAATAATGGTGTTTATATATTAAAATATAAAAATTATTTTAGTCAATAGTTATAAAATCGAAGGGAAAATTATTACACCTGTAATTAACTGAAAGTCAAATCACTTTTACTGAATATTTATATTCTCTGCGTTGAATTTATTTTCGTAATTTCTCTTGGAAAACTCAAAGACTCCTCCTTTTCCTCCCTTCTCTCATCTCTTTTCAGTCATGTGGAATTTTTCTGTCAGGGAATGGATAAAAAATAACGCTGTCGGCCATTATTCATTTTCAAATCCGGTTTAATTATATCATCAAATGATATGAAAAGAAATTATAGTAATGAATAATGAATAATTACAATATTACAGTGATTTAAATTAATCATAAATTTCGCCGAGGTTAATACAGCAAACAATTGTTGGCTTCATTTCATTGGGTGACGAGGAAAGCGATTTAATTAATTTTAAAATTAATGAGCTGGAAATAACAAATGGATTCAAATTTTCCACCTTATTGTTTGACGGAATACGAAACCACACTTAACCCCTTTAATTTGTATTACCAGACGGATATTGTTCCTTCATTTTGTGATTGTATTCATCGGAGAGGGGGACTGTGGGCAGAGAAGGTTAATCAATGGAATCAGAAGATGGAAAATAAAAAATGACGAAGCCTTTTTTAATGTCCGAGAGGGTGGGGATTAGTTTGTGAATCATCTGAAGGGTGCAAATGTGCAAAATCAAAGCATCGGTGAGGACCGGGTGTGCTCAAATCCGCAAAAAAGAGGCTGAAAATTAAAAACTATGGAAAGCAGGTAAAAAAATGATAAGTCTTAAGAATCTTTCGGGTAAATGGAAAACCTCATAATAAAGCAAAAATAGCGGCGGGTGATACAAAGCCGAATTGATAGAAGTCAACCACCCCTTTAGGAAATCATTATATGTGAAAATTACAAGTCAAACATCCCTTCGCTTCCCTCAACAATGGTCACGCTTCAAAGGAGGAGAACGACAATAATAAATCTGTGTTTTGTACAGATATTAAAATCATAAAAGCGTTTCGAACAGAATACATTTTCGTTCCTCTTAATATTCGCCAAAAGGAAAAAAAAATTCAATTACATAAATAATTAAAAGCGATAAATAGAGCGGAGATAAAGATGGAAACTGACAGTATAAAGTGGTGCGAATCTCAAACATTGTAGAATCAGTCATGTGTGAGGAATTTTGCGGTTGAAAGGGTTGCTTATTCCAGCCATTCCAGCCAGGGGGTGGGGCGGTAACGATACCATTATTGTTTTCGCTCCTCGCTTCCTTGCTTACTTACTCCTTTCATTAATAACAGTCCACTCTTTTCCCCACAATATTTGTCATGAGCTTGACATAAGTAGCGCCATCTACAAATCATTAAACTTGCGCAGGTCAATTCTTTTATGTCAATTTTTTCTTTTGTTCATTTTTTTTCACCGCCCTCCTCCGATGACTTTTATTAATTTTATCTTCCTTTTTAGAAAATTCTTCGAGCAATGTCAGTAAAAAATGCGGAGGCAAGTCCAAAAGAGTCAGAACGATTTTTACCCCCGAGCAGCTCGAGAGATTAGAGGCTGAATTCGAGAGACAACAGTACATGGTAGGACCAGAGAGGTTATACCTGGCGCACACGCTGCAGCTGACGGAAGCTCAGGTGATGAGAGGGCGAAAACCCCCGCAGTCACCCCCTCGAATGCAAACCCCATGACCACCCCTCGTTTGATTTCAGGTAAAAGTCTGGTTTCAGAACAGACGTATCAAATGGCGGAAACAGCATTTGGAGATTCAGCAGCAGCGCCTCGCTGCCATCAAACAGCAAAACCAAAGAGTGGAGACCGAAGACAGTGACGAAGAAAGTGGTGATAGTAATAATTACTCATTTTCCGCTGATGCCAGTGACGTTGCGAGCAAAAACTTTTTCAAATCGGGAGAGGGTGTGTGTCCCGATCTGGAAAATTCGCCCCAATACCGCGATGATTTAGCCTCGTTTCACAGTGAAAACCCGTGCGAGAACAAAAAAAGTGAATCGGAACGTAAAACTGTATAAAATCGAGCTCAAACTGCTGTGCATTAGTTACCAAAGAGACCAATATTTTCTGGATGAATGGATTGGTTGAGTGACGGATGGGAAGAACTTTCGATCTCTAGCCCACTGTATAAAGTCTGTATGATACACTTTTGTTAATAAATTCTTTAAAAAATTTCCCCCATTTTTTTCATTTCACATCCATTTTTATAATTTCCTTAAACATTAATAAAAATCGACTTTTGGGTATACTTTTATTTTATTGTTTTTATTCAAACAATATTTGGAGTATAAATGAATATATAATTACCCTTAAATTCTCGGTTATATTATTTTAAACATTTTGAATGTTACTGCAGTGAAAGTATACTTCTTCGAAGAGGTGAAATTATACACTCGTCGCTGAAAACGCTAAATAAGGGGAAATTTCACACTGGATTTTAAAATTTTCATCCCCCATAAGAAAGAAAAAGACGAACTTGAATTTCCAAGTGCTTTTCTTCATTCTTCATTCCTTTAAAGGGGAGACTTTTCAAGTGGAGATGTAAGAAAGAGTTAAAACTTTGCTAAAATCTCGGATTTTCTCTCTCTCTGCAACGCGCCCTAATAATAGACAATATAAAGCTATGGTTATTAAAAAAAAATGAAGTTATTTAGGGTTGAGGTGAAACAGCTAGGAAACAGAAAACTCAAAGCGCATGTTCCCGACCTCGAATGGAAACCCAATGTTTCCCACTAATAACGTTGCCTTTCATTTACGGTAATAATGAAATCCGAAAAGATAATTAATTTATAGTCAGCGATAAAGTTGGCAAAGATATGAATGAAGTGAATTGCGATTAATAAATTACATGAATGCTTTGGAAAGCTTCATTTGGGAGGAGATAAAAAATTTTGGCCAATAATTAACCTTCTGAAATACTGTTTTTTAATTTTTATCCTTTCCTACCAATTTCCCAGCTCTAAATTTTAAACTATCCTGAGTTTAGTTGAAATTTTTGTAACTTTTGTGAATGCAGTTTAAGGTTACAAATCAAACAAAAGGTCCGGAGAACACATCAAAAGGAACGGATGAAAAAATTCAAAGAAAAAAAAAAAAGGAAAAATTGTATATTTTCCTTGGATAAAGTTATTTTTATTAGTTTTGAATTTACTAACAGCAATATACCGCTGTGTAGCCAATTTCATATAAAAAAACTTGACGAAAAATAAGCCGGCACAAAGGCATAGTGAAACCACTTGTGGCAGAAAATTATTTGCGATGAGAATTTTCATCTTGAAAACATCAAAGGTAAAAGCCCCTGGTTTTATAATATTTCAATAATAAGTATACCTTTTTAATAATAAGTCTTCAGATAATGACAGGAGGAACTAATATTCATTTTCTTTTCTTAAATATTTACTGCGGCTTTTTTGTGCAAAAAATTTCACTTTTATAATATAATATTATGTCATTCTTTATTCGGATTCTTTATTAAAATCTGATATTTAAATTTTTTATTTATTTATCTATTTTTCTACTGACTAATTTATTTTTTATTTTGTTTTATTTATAGCCACCTTTAAAGGCCTCTCTGTGTTTGCATAGCACTTATATAAATTTTGATAGAATTTGTGCAAAATTATGTCTTATATTTTTTTTATTAAAATTTCTTAAAATATTTTAAAATCTGAACGCATCAAATGTTTCAAATTGTAGTAAATATTCACTTTCACTATTTTACAAATTAATAATATATTTTTTTTGTGCAAAAAAAATTCATTCCGATATAATGAAAAGTCGACTGAAAATTATTATCTGAACACAGATTTTGATTAAATGCCATCAGTCCGTAATTAATTGTCAAGGACTTTGTTTTCGAAATAAAAAGTATTTTCCCTTAGTGAAATATCCTGTGGATATTAAAAAACTTTTCCTTTTTTTTTAAGTGGCCAACAATTTAATTTTCCGTGAATTTAAATTAACGAAATTGCATTGCGCCGTCCGACTAATGATGAGCGATTAGTCGACCGAAATCTTCACTGGGTTTTTTATTTGTACACTCATTTAAGTGCTAAAAGCACGATTATAATGCAACCGATGCCCTAAAACAGGCCAATAATTTATTGAACTGTGAATGCGTGTGATTAGGCAGGTGCCTAAAAAAAAAAATCCTCCAAAAAACCCGTATGAAATTACAATTACTTTACACCCAAAATCGTAATAAAATAGCGATGGAAAGGGAATTTTCTCGGAGAGAATTTCCTTCTTAATTTTGTAGAAATTAGTTTCGGTGGAGATTTTATTAAAAAAGAAATCTACGGGAGTGTAGATCGACATAAAAACCGGCCATCTTATAAATTAACTCAAATAAAAGATTAAAAAAAATAACATTAATCTTTCTCCCGTAAGAGAGGTGAAATTTGTAGATAATAATGAAATAACATAAGTAATATAAAATGTAAGTATTTAATGACAATTTCCTTCGGAAAGAAAAAAAGACGGAGGAGATCGGAATGTCGAAAATGACAGCAATTTTTCTTGGCAACTTTCATAAACCTGACGTAACAATGGGAAACCAAAGAGGATCACGTGAGCATTTATTTCTGCGGACAATGTATTAACAGGTCGATTCTCGTGAAATTTCGTTCCCCTTTTTCGAAAAGAAAACCCGATTCTCATTTCGGAATTTAAGCATTCGTTTGAGGGCTTTCCTCCCATTAAAAAAAGGGCCCCCGAAAATAAAAAAAGAGATGACTTGAGTTATTAAAAAAAATTTTTTTTTTTTAAATGATTTTGTACGAATGAAAAATAATTGCATTAAAAAGGTTTTAATTATGAAAAAAGTTTGACTCGCTTTTGTATCAAACTCATTTATTAAAACTTCTTTAGATAAAAAAAATTATCATCCCTCTGTAAAAAAAAAGTATGATGAGGTTAAAAAATATTGAGAACGGAAAGTACACTTACCTCGTAAACATTTCCCGTTTTCCTTTCAAAAGGAGAATGCATATAAAGATTTTGAATCCGTTTATATAACGCAAAATATTATATTCATAACTTCGTGAATTGGTTTCTTTGTGCAGTTATCCGTCAAGATCTCACTTTAACTCCAAATATATGAATAAGTTACGTCCGAAACTTTCCCGAATAATTTTCCTTTGATTTTTCCTTTTCTCGAATATATAATTTGCAGCAAATAATTATAATCCGCCGTCGTTCACATTTATTTATTTTATTTAAAAGCTTTATTATCCGCTGTTAAGCTGAAAGAATATCACGAACAGGTTCTTACCTGTCCTTTAGTTCTGACTAATATTCTCGAAAGTTCCTTTTCTTGCAAAAGCTTCTGAAGACTCCGACTGAAATTGAAAGATAAGGCGTCTTCCGAACGTGTCCTCGGTAGTATAGTGGTCAGTATCCCCGCCTGTCACGCGGGAGACCGGGGTTCGATTCCCCGCCGGGGAGATTTTTTTTTCGTAATTTTATAATTTTTTATTGTCTTTTGACAGTATAAATCCCTCTCTCACATATTTTAAAACTTTATATGTATATAGTCTAACAATTTAAAAAAGAAAAAAAATGTATAGTTGAAGACTACTGATTGGACCACTCATTAGGAAAATTGAACTGTAGCCATCAACTCTAATGCCTAATGTGGCCAAAATAGACTAATATTATTATATTATTATAACAAATATAAATTCCTCATCCGCCTTGCAACTGATAAGTAAACTAAAAATTACGTTTATATTTCTAAAATTTTACACTCAAATTTAATTTTTTATGCGTTCAAATTTATTTTGACAAAATAAAAATAAACTTAAAAGCGATAATTATGTAAATAAAATAAATTAATAATATATTGAATAAAATTTGAAGTTAACTGGGTACAGAAAAGTGTTAAACTGATTCTCAGGGCAATACGTTAATTTTAGTCGAAGTGTAAATATCTTCAAAATGAGAACTGTATGTAAAGACAGTAGTAACCGTTCCGTACAGTATGTATTATGGGTTACTCCTTGTGGAAAAACCAGCCCTTAAAATAAAAGCAATGGAGGAATGAATAAAAACTTGGTGTGGGGGTTGCTGCGTAAGCAACAAAGAGCCGTTGTTTCTGTTAGGTTTTTATAAGGCGAGGATTTTGAGATCCGGTGTGGTTGTATATGATAAATTTATAATGGAAATATTTCAACCTCATAATGAAAAAAGTTTAGCTTTTTTTATTGAAAAAAAAAAAATGCGGGAGTGGAGTTTGGAAATACGGTGCAAGTGTTTTAATATAAAAGTCGTCAGAGTTGAGCGTAAATATTGTTGCAAAGTTATAACTTTGAAATATTCGCTTTATTCCTCAGGTAAATGCAGATGAGGAGGAGGAGGAGCTGAACAACTTTTGGTCTCATCGGCCGAAGTTTCAAAGGCAGAAAAATACGTTAATTGCAACTGTTATCCTTACAATATGAAGATAAGTGCACAGACTCTTCGAAAAATACTCTGATAAACTCTCTGAGTCGAGATTTGCCAATTTATTCCTTCAAACCAAAATGTCAACCACTGAAAGTGGTCGATTAACGGAGAAAAACTTTCCAGACATTATACCTAATAAAAAGATGGGTAATATACCCTTGAAAAGACTTATTGTATAAAACCATTAAGTAGGCCTACATTAAGGGCTCATAAAATGTTAGAATTTTTACATTGCCTCCATCAATAAAATTCGGTTTCTTTTTGACCGGATAATTAAGGAAACTGGTTTCCTTTTCTCAGGGACCGCATTACAAATCAGTCTTCTTAACTTTTTGAGGTCTTTCAAAGAAAAAAAAAAACTTAAACTTATTAAGGAAACATTCATATCTTTACAAGAGACTATACTTTTGCGAGCAACAATTCATCGCAGAACTTCTTTTCTCACTTAATAATAACAATTTAACATTTTTCGGTTAAAAACCGAAAACGGTATTAGTGACAAATCCTATTATTGTTTCTTAGAGTGGACCCGACGTGGGTTTCAACAATAGGATTTAAATTTTCCTCTCTTTTGTATCTAAATTAAATCTAACTGTACCTTAAAAAACTGTTTTTTGGCATTCTTCGCTTTTATTATTCGCGCATAAGGATTACAGCAGCATTGTTTGTTTTCGGTGGGAAATTAAATAGGCGAACATTTTTTTAAATTTCACTATTCATTATTTTATTTGATTATTAGTAAGGCCGTATTTGAAGAAAAGGAGATTTTTCTTAATTTGAATAATTTTTTAGATTCTGATTCTCGAAATAAGTATAGAAGGTAATGTTGATTACGGACATATAATAATAATATATTTATATTTGATATGATTTTTTACAGATTTCATCAAAATTTATAAATGTGATATATGTACATAAGAATTCATCTAAGGTGTATCAAGACATTCAATATTTTTTTTACAATAAATTCAATATCATTTCAAATATCAATATAATTTAAATTTTCAAGTAATTCTACATTCAATAATTTCATATAATTGCAAATTCACTGTATAATTCAACGTATAAAATAAATTACAACTAAATAAATAACACAAATACAGAGAGGGCTGCAAAAGGGGCAATAAATTAAAGTAGAAATAAAAATAAAATATAAATAAATACAAAATATAAATAAAAAAGACAAAAAATTTCAAGTACAAAAATAAATATAATTCAAATATATAAATAAAAAAATAAGGAATATAAAAATATAATTCTAAACAAAATATTAATAAAAAATAAAAACATATATCAGTTTTCTTTTTGCTCCTCCTTCACAGCCTTTCTTTTTTCTCTCTTCTATCCCACTCAAATCATCATTTTTATATCCCTAAAAATCATTGGATATTTCCACATTATTTCACTCTTAACCATTTTCCATTTTTTTCAGGAAATCAGTTAATTTTTTAATGTGGGGGGAATACGGACATATAAGAATGCCTTTCTTTGAATTCCAAAATTTAAAAAAAAAGCAAAACAAGTGATTTTTATCGAAAGCAAACATTATATAAGTACTACAAAAATACTGAGAGTTTTAGTTTAAATTTTGCAAAAGCCAACTGAAAAACTCACAAACGGTTTCCCGAAGGAAATTAACCCTTCGGTTTCTTTTCGTAAAATTCACCGAAACAACAAATGAAAAAATGAAGAAAAGAAATTGGAACAGGAGCCATAACAACAGTTATAATAAAAACAGCGGGAATGCTCTTGAACCCATCGGTCTTTTCTCTGAGAATATCTCCGAACAAATGGAAGGTTCTCTGAGGATGGTTTTAGTGACCTCCCACTTACAGTTGGTTGACGTTTTCAATAAGAACAATTCCAGGCAATATATCGCATCAGTGAACACACTGGTTATTGTCACAGGACCACTCAACTTCCCTTTGTCACTTCCATAAAATGTTTACTTCGGAATTATTTTATTTACTTGTTATCGTCTCGGGGGCGCTACAAGAAAATCTTTTCTTCTCACATCCGCAGATTATTTCGAAGCCCCGCTTTTGTTCCGTTCGAATATTCCAATATCAGATCCGATTTTTCCTTTTAAAAGCCCACTGTGTGCTTTTGGATATCTCACCGAGTTGGAAGTCACTTCAGACATAAGAGACTTTTTGCAGCCGTTAGGGCGTGACGTATAAACATAATGTTGATCAACAACCCCCCGGGCCGAAATTAATTTTGTGATTTTTAACTTGATTTACTCCGAATGAGTCGGGGTATTGATGTGGGATGTAATCCCTGAATGAATACCCTCCACATCGTTGCCCATGAATATTTTTCTCAAACGTGTTTTTCCAATCCCAACTCGGGATTAGGGTTCTGCAGTGAAAGGGACCAATGGGAGCGAATAAGTGTGAAAATTAGATAGACGATCTTTTTTACTTTATATTGTGGGGTTAAAGAGTTATTCAAATTGCCTTTTCCTCATTAAAATGGCTGCTTGACTTTAATATTCAAAAGAGATTCACAAATGGCGATTTATTTTATGGGGAACGTCGAATCCGTATTAAAAGGAAAAATATCGAAAAAGTACATTAAACCTTTAAAAAAGTGTACGTTTTTACTGCGTTTTTTTTCTTATTTCCCCTTTGGTTTTCTTAAATTTTATTAACAATTTAATTGAGCGACTCCATTTTGATTCTTAGGCCTATATAATATAATTTACTTATGTTTAATGAGTTGTATAAGTATTTATGATAAAATAAAGAAATTGTTTTATTAAAAACTCACTGATGCGATCTCAAATTGTGATGCAAAATGGGAAAAATAATGCCGAGAAATAAATCATAAAAGCGATTCCCACAGAACAGTCGAAATCAAATGCTAAATCATATTCGAATAATAGAAATAAGAAAAAGCTTTCTATTAAATTCTTGTCTATAAACTCGTAAAATTTCGCAGAGCAATTCCCAGTTTTTCTTCTCCGCGGTGAAATGCTAAAAAATGACGGAATTGTGGATTTTTTTTTACCCTTTTTCTGGGAGGGACGATTCAAAATAGGATTACGATTTTTCAATTCAGTTGCCGCCAAAATGCAGTGCCTTTTTAAAAGTAATAAAACTTGATAAAGTAGACCGGACCACACAGAAAACATTCAGGAAGGTTTGACACACCGGTTCAAAAATGCTAATTTCACCTTTTGCCAGAAATTTTGTGTTCGTCGAGAGTAAATCAACAACCTGGATCACTGCACTCGGAACTTAACCAAATTTTCTGCCCAATCAGGTTTCAAATGCTCCTTTTGGGTTCGCTATTCCCATAATTTTACTTTTGTCTGATACATAATTCGCCACCATTTTGCGACTCTCGGTTTAATGGCGAATGCTAATGGAATATTATTCATTAATGAAATGGATGTGAATATGTTTGTTTGTATTCTATAAATTATTATATTTATAGTTTTCTGGAAAATACTGATTTTGTCGTTAAAATATAAATTTCTTTTTATTTCTAACAGTTTTTAAAATCGATTTCCGGTGAAGGCAAAAACAGTTGTAAATTCTTTTCTAAGGGTGTATTTTCTTTACTGTACGATTCCCATTAATATTACTTATTTTCTAATCACATTCATATACAGAGTAAATAAAGCACATAAAAACGCATAAAATGCAGAGTAAAAGTTTAAATGTTTTGCGTTATAAATAAAAATTGTGAAAATAAATTCTCCTTTAATTCTATATTAAAAGTGTTGCATTTTTAATGGGATTCCCTAAAAATTCATTTCAAAAAAAAGAAGACTTTCCCCCGAATATTAAATTTGAGTTAAAAGTCATAAAATAGTATAAAATAAGGTCGAACCGTGGAAAAGGTAGCAAAGGAAAAGAAATTGGGAAGAGGCGGAATAATTTAAAAAAAACCCCCTCACTCCTCCAATCTTCCCCCGGGCCTCATTAAATCTTTGCTCCATTAAAGCAATTTGTAATTAACTTAAGAAGGCTTTTTCAGAGGAGAGAAAGTAAAGATGGAGTCGAGGGAGGCTACTAATTAGATCAGCGTTTATTATTAGGCCTAATCATTAACGGGGGGGCGCACTATTTGAAATTCCTCACCCTTTAAGTTTCGCATTAAAACTCCTTTCAACTCTTTGATGAGTCAGTGAAATGAAAATTATTCTTCCGAAATGAAAAGGATCTCTTAATCGAGTTTTTCCTTTTCGACGACCGAGACTGTTTAAAATATTTTACCGAATTGAATTCAAGCCAAAATCAAAGTGTCGCCATTTTGGTTGGTTCCACCGCCTCTAACGGAAAATGCCTCCTCAGTGCCGATGTTTTCGTTTTTTATTGAGCGTTTCGCGGAGGCAGTGTTAATTCTGTAAACAAACCAAATCTATTGGAAGGGAAATAAAATCACATTGTTAAAATGAAAAAATGACCCAATCTCGAAATTTTTCAGTTTCGCGCCCTTACAAACACCGTTTTGAGAGGAAATCGCAAATTTCGTTGATCATTGAATAATTTCGCAATGAATAAACTGAAGGTAAGAACCCCGTTCGATATTCTGAATGGATAAAAATTACAGAAAATCATCATTGTAATAAAATCAAAAGAGCTGTCATTTCATAGTTTTGTATTATTCTCTGAATATTTTCTCTTCAATAAGAATACAATAAAATTATCCCGGATATTTTTTCTCCAAATGATAATTAAAAATTATATGTAATCGATTGATTCGATTGCAGATGGACGACAATAGCATTCAGACTTCAGTAGTCATAGAACTGGCAACTCAAGACGACTCTGAAGACTTGAACACCTTCAAAACTGATTTCGATGAAATGGAAGTCCCCAAAGACTATGTCATCGATCAGATATTTTGTGGAGAAAACATAACAGTGTACGCTTTATTTGAACTTCCCGACTCGAAGGGCAAAAAATCCGAAACGGAATTCACAGAAATTCAGAATTCGACCCTAAGCGACGATTCCAGATACATTCCCAGGTCCCCTTTCAAGAGAACACTTCGGCAGAAATCGAAAACCTACAGTAGAAAATCATCCATGAAAGACTCCGAGGAGGAGATACGATTTGTGACGAACGAATGCAACCGAAGCAGAAGCATTTATTGCCTCAAGCATTCGTCTCAGAACCACGACATACCACACAGAGAGGAGGAGAACTCGGATTTGAAAGTTCTCTTCAGTAAGGATTTCATTTCGAAAGGCTCAAAGCAGATAAAATACAAAGGCGTGTCAAAGGGTGTGAACACCGACATCGCCCAGAGCCCGAAAATAATCGATGAAATACAGAGAGCAATAAACATGGGTTTTTCTTATGAAAGGGGTTTTGAGAAGGCGGTGGAAATCACCAAAATTCCATTGGCGAAGTCTTCCTGTCAGATAACTGAAGCGGATATGAAGCAGAGCATTTCGAGTTTGAGTTCCGATGCGGAAAGCATTAAACACGGCAAGAAATCATCTCCGAATTATTTATTTGTCCCTCTTCTAATGATTGAAGAGAGATTTATGAGCCATTTTCAAAAAGACATCAAAATTCAAGCTATTCCGGAAGAAAAAAAAACGAGAATTACCCCTAAAAAGGTGTCTTTGGGTACAAACACCGAAATACTCGATTCCTCACCTTTGACCTCCGACAGCGACGAAATAAGTAATATATTTTCTTTTTTTTTGAGGGGACATTAAAAAATAAAGTTGTAGAAATGTAGAATCAAGTCAGGTTTTTCAGTGAGTTTTGCATTTAATAAAATCTGTGTCCGGTTTTTCGAACAAAACTTTCACACTTTCGAACAAATTTATGATTGGAGATTGTCTTTCTAATGCAGAGTTGATTTCAATAATAAAACTCTTGTTTTTTTTTCATTCTAGGAGAACGCAAATTACATTACGTATCAAAATTCGTAAACTCGAAAATTGTTAAAACCGAAATGGACGAAAGAAATGAAGAAAAGGAAAACAAAACATCAAAGTCGCACTTAAAAAAAAGGAACAAAGACACCATTTTAAACGAAATAAGAAAACTCCAAGGCAAATTAAGCTCTCTCATCAAATCCATTGAGTACAATGGACTTCCCTTAAGTACCGATGACGACGACAGATTTTCCGAATTGGAAAAAAGAACGTCCGAAATGGTTTTGAGAACTCTGACGAAAACGTCAGAGGCACAAATAACCGATTCGGAACCGTTCCAGAAATATCAGAATCGATATGATGATGTTCCAATCTTCTCGCCTTTGATTCTTCCTCCCCAAGAAAAAAATAAAAAAGTCAGCTGTAAAAAAAATGCTGAGAGCGGCGATCGAGAAGCGAAGAAAAAAACCTCAGAGGAATTGGTCAAATCGGCTTCTTCCGGTTCTCTCCCTCAACAAGATAAAATTTCCACGGATTTAAGCAATTCCAAACCGGAAAACGCGGCAGAGAAACCCAAAAATGTCTTCAGTGGTGTTAACATCAATTGGGAGCTGAAAATAGGGCGAAGTTTGGGACCATCGAAGAGTGACACGAGCAATCGCTACAGTCTTCCGGTTCCGAAATACAACTCCGTAAAAAAATCAGTGAGTTTTGACCTAAGGGATGATAAAGTAGAAATGTGTGGTTTAAAAAAAATAAAGAACTCGTCATTCAAAGTCGAGGGAAGTTTGAGAAGCATGCAAACAGGAGAAGTTCGTTTAGGGGAGAACTTAACTTCACTAAGGCGGGAAATGGGGGATGAAGCCAAAAAAGAAATAGAAGTCTCTAAAACGGAATCGCCTGATTTTAATGACGTCTCTGGAAAAGAGGAAGTTATATTTTTGAAAAATGGCACATTGGATATAAAAAAAAATCTAAACGAAGAAGAGGGTGACGCTAAACTGATTTACCCAAATCAGAATTTAGTCGCTCAAAAATTTTCCCAAGATTCGGACGTTCATTTCTGCAGGCCGAATGTAATAGCTTCGGATGCAGTTTTGAAAGGTGTGAAAGTGACAAATCCTCCGAGGGTGAAGTCGAAAACGGCAAAGAAGACTGAAGAGTCGGGAACGAAAGCTTGTAGTGATACCGAAAAACCGACGACGCCGAGCAGAACATATCGGAAAAACATCCCCGAATCGAATTTGAAAAAAGAAGTGAACGCGTTGAAGAAACCAACAGTCAAAAGTAAAATCTTAGAGAGGAAAATTGAAAAGAAAGATACAACGGGGCATGAAGTAACTAAACCCAAGTCTGTGACGGGCAGCAGAAAAATTCCGGTGAAAGACACTGCTGAATCCAAACTTCACGTGGACAAATTAATAAAATTAGAGAGTGAGTCAAAGCATGATAGCATAAACAACCAGAAAGCAACGAAAGTCAGCACTGATGAAAAATCAGGAGGAAAGACTGAGAAATTTTCCCGTCCGCATTCTCAAAAGCGGGAGAATCGGGATAATGCGATCGAAACGAACGATAGAAAAGAAACGGAGAAGAAAATAATTAAAAAAAAATCTGACACCTTAATCGAAACTGAGGCCCGACTTAAAAAAAAATCACCGGATATGGAAGTGAAGGAAGTAAAGGAAGTAAAGGAAATAAAGGAAATAAAGGAGGTGAAAGAAAATGCTGATCAGTCAAAAACCGAAGAAAGTAAGGTGGAAGTTCTCCAGGAGAGCGAACCACCGCCTCCAGAAAATTCTGCCTGGTTGTCTTCGAATTCATCATCTGTTGTGGTGGAACTGTTTTCTGAAAAGCCAAAATTGAGGGAAGACTATTACGGGGAAGCGAGAGAGGATTATGGGAACTTGGAAAATCCTATAAGCGGAAGAAGTGAAAACGATTGCCAGAGGAAAACAAATTGCGGAAACCAGGATAAACCGATTGTAAAATCAATTTGGGCACTGACTAAAGTGCTTCTGTACGAGGACGGCACGAAAAAATTAGAAGTTTTAGAAGCATCTTTAACTCCACCGGGGTATTGTTTAAATTCAACAGATCAAAACTAATCGGAAAATATTTCAGAATGAAAATTTAAAAATTTTGAAGAAACCTAGTGAAATTACAGTAGTTTAGATTATTGCTTTTTACATATTTTTAATATTTATATTTTGTATAATTTTTATTTTGATAATAAAAAATTTACTCTTTTTCTTAAACGATATGTTTATTAATTTTAATCAGGTTAAATTATTAAATAACTAAAATTTAAAGGCAATGGTCTTATAAGAATAAAATAGTTTTGTTTATCTACGAAATTTTTCGGGGCCCTTTTTGCTGCGTATTGAATTAAACGTCAAACGAGCGTAGCCACGCCATTTTTTGTCTTATTCTTAGCCGTAGAGGAGTTTTGAGTATTTAATACTATAATTTTGTGAAAATGATGTCCTTAGGACCAAAAAAGGATGGGGGACCGAATGTAAAGTTTTTTGAATCACCCGAAACATTATCTCTTCTTGACGGTGTAAAGTCCTGGCTTCAGAAAAACTGCAAGAAGGTATGTAAAAGAATCGTAATGCCGGCGTCGTTCGAAGGTTAACACAAACATTTAATGATTTTGAATTATGGTAAACAAATGGATGTCAAAAAAAATGTCGAATATGAATTTGATAATAATTGGAATGTATCGTCAATGGTAATTTTAGTTTTTGAGCATTATTTTTGCTCTGCTTTTGTTGTTTTGATATGGAGGTGAATTGAGTTATCATTAAAAACAAAGTGGGATTTTAGTTTTCTGAGATGTCAAAATATTCGCATTGGAGCAAATTTTATTTTACTTAGTCTCGGTGAAAAGTATTGTTTTTGCAAAATATTCAAAAGCAGTCCTGTAAATATTGAACTAATTAAATCCAAATAATTTTGGTTCTGTTTAGTATGTGCAAGCAGATCCTCCAACAGCCAAGAGTTTATCCTCCTTAGTCATTCAGCTTGTTCAATTTCAAGAAGATAATTTTGGTAAAAATGTCAGTAAGCCACCCCTTACTAGATTACCAGTAAGTATTATTTTAGTTTTTACTATTTGTGTCTTAATTTGTAGTGTGACTGACCCATGAATTTTTCAGATGAAATGCTTTCTAGACATGAAACCGGGTGGAGCATTATGTCACATATTAGCCACAATATTTCGCTTTAAATCAGAACAAGGCTGGAGAAGATTTGATTTCCAGGTTAGTAAGGTAGGAACATCCCATCTAAATCATTTGGCTTGCTGTGAATTTGCCAATGAATGGTGATGGTCTCTTCAGTTGATGCATTTTTTAAAGTAATGTATTGCATTATTTTAGATTTGTTTTATAAGGTATATTGAGTTTGTTTTGAATGTTGGTTGGTTTTATATATATTATTGCCAGTTTGCTAAAAGCTATTTATCTATAAAATGTTATCATAATGAAATAATTTATCTAAATGACATTTTTTTAAAAAAATTGTCAGACCAAATCAAATGTAGTGAATTACAGGTGGAAATTATCAGTGGAATGAAACATTTAGTTCACTTAAAGTGCTTTTTATATTTTAGATTTGGAGCTCTTAATAAAAAGAAATTGTTTTAGGTATGCATTTGGATATTTTTCTTCAAATTCTCTTTTGGGCTTTTCATTGGTGTTCTGCAATTTAGTAATTGAACAGGTTGTTTTTAAATGAAGTTATTGAGCATCTTTTGATATGTTTGGTATTGAAGACTTATAGATTTGAGTGAATCAAAAAAAATTATAGTTTTCCTTTAGCTATAGAAGTTGATATGATTAGAATAGAGTAAATATTTTGTGGGTCTCAATCTAATAAGACGAATGCAACTTTGTTTCAGTCGCCCTCAAGAATGGATAGAAATGTTGAAATGTTTATGCAAGTAGAAAAGGCTTTAATTCAAGCTAAATGCTTAGTCATGCCAAATGTATTCATTAAGTCAGAAGTTGAAAAAGGATTGCAATCAAAAATCAAAGATATTATAAAACGTCATCAAGGAACAATCACAGGTTCGTTTTTTTATGCCACAGTTTTCATTTTTCCTTAATGCAAAACAAAGCAGTCATGCTTTTAACTGAATATTTCAGACAATGAAGACGAAGCCACACATATAATCTACCCGCCGTGCGACCCACTGGATGAGGAATTCGCAAGACCCTCAATGAAACGTGACAAATCCGTACTGATCCATTGGTATTATTTCCCCGATTCTCACGACAGTTGGATTCAGACAGAACTCCCAGTAGAACCTCCAGACTCTCCGCCTGTTCACGTTGGACCCTGGAGGGTTGGTACTTTCATTTTGATTTCTCATCTCGTTCAGAACATTCTGTATCCATTTTTTAATTCTAGGTGGCTGCAACCTGGGTGCTAGAATTGGAACAGTACAATGAATGGATGACTGAAGAGGATTACGAAGTCGATGAAAACGGGAAAAAGAAAGTTCACAAATTAAGACTCTCAGTCGATGATTTAATGGCGTCGTCCGATCCCAGCTCGAAGAAGAAACCCAATAAGAGGAAGAAATCGCCGTCGCCCCCGCCGAAATCCACGAGCAAACGCAAAAGGTTAACCGTAACTTTAAAAGAAATTATTTGTGTGCTTCGAGCAGAAGAATAAAATGAAGGTTTTCCGTTAACAGTGCAAGAGGTCCACCGACTCCAGCGGTCAACAACAAAAAGCACAAAGGAGAAGAAGAGAGCGAAGATTTGACCAAAGATATGGAGGACCCGCCCTCAGACACAAACATTGTTGAAGTGAATTGTACAAAACCTGGAACATCTTCCAAAAAGGATAACGACTCGCAACCCATCAAAGGTAGCGGATCGTTAAATGGTTTCCTCTTTTTCACTTTAAGATATTCATCAATTGATAAATTGCAGGTGGGACCATAACGGAAATGGAAGATGCAGACATGGACAAAGTCGATGACAACAGTCAGAACACGAAGAATTCGGATTCGAACGCGCAGGACAAAGATAAGGACAAGGACAAGGATAAGGATACGAGACAGGAGGACAACGTGACGGAACAGACTCACCACATCATCATTCCTTCATACTCGGCTTGGTTCGACTACAATTCCATTCATATTATTGAGAAGAGAGCTCTCCCCGAATTTTTCAACGCTAAAAATAAAAGCAAAACTCCCGAAATATATATATCGTACAGGAATTTCATGATCGACACATACAGGTGAGTCGTTTGTTAATACCCAGTCAATTATATTAAGTTATGGAAGTATGCAGTCAACAATGTTTTACACAAAAACTTTGTTTTACACAGATTAAATCCGACGGAATACCTGACGAGCACTGCGTGCAGAAGAAACTTAGCCGGCGACGTTTGTGCCATCATGAGAGTTCACGCGTTCTTAGAGCAGTGGGGTCTTGTTAATTATCAGGTAAATTCATCGAGGGTTCTTCCGTCGGCAAAAGTGAATTTGCTAAAATCATCTCTCTCTGACAATAGGTGGATTCGGACAGCAGACCCACTCCCATCGGACCGCCGCCCACTTCCCACTTTCACGTGTTAACCGACACTCCATCCGGTTTGCAACCGGTGAATCCGGTGAAGACTCCCCAACCGTCTGCCGCTAAGCTTTTGCTCGACATGGACAAGAAAGACAAAGAGAAAGACATGAGACGGGAGCCGATGGACATCGGCTCTAATTTCGGTCTCAAATTAGATCAGTCAGTAGATTCTTTTTGGTGATGGCCATACAATTTTATGAATTCACCTCTAAAATGCATGCGTTCTGCCGTAGGTACGCCAAAAAACCAGCAGCTTTAAAGAACAAAGCCGCCGCCGGCATTACTCGCGATTGGACTGATCAAGAAACGCTTCTGCTTTTAGAAGCGTTAGAATTATATAAAGATGATTGGAACAAGGTTTGCGAGCACGTGGGAACGAGGACCCAAGACGAATGCATTTTGCACTTCCTGAGGCTTCCCATTGAGGATCCTTATTTGGAAGACCCAGAAGCAGGTCCGTTGATGAGGCACTGATAAAAAACGAAGACTTCTAAAATCTCATATATAATGTGCACCTTTTTGCCTGCAGGTGGAGGAGCATTAGGGCCGTTAGCATATCAACCCATACCCTTCAGCAAAGCGGGGAATCCAGTCATGTCCACTGTCGCTTTCCTGGCTTCTGTGGTGGATCCCAGGGTCGCCGCCTCCGCCGCCAGAGCGGCAATGGAAGAATTCGCCAACATAAAAGACGAAGTACCGGCAGCTTTAATGGACGCCCATATTAAAAACGTAGAAGCTTCGACTACTGATGGTGGGTTCGGTATTCTCGCGGCTTTATGTTTGTATTTGTATTGTATTTTTTTTAATGATCGGGTGTGATTTACAGGTAAATTTGATCCTTCCGCTGGATTGGCTCAAAGCGGAATCGCCGGAACCAGCCCAGAGAAAGAAGAAGATGAGAAAGAGAAAAAAGAGGAAGAGAAAAGCGAAGGCGAGAAGAAACCAGAGAAGCAAGAGCCAATGGATGTCGATCAGGAACCGAAACAAGAGGACGCCGAGAAGAAAGAAGGTTCACCGGAAGCTCAGCCAGCCGCTGCTCCTCCCTCTACACCTGCTGCTCCATCCGCTGCTGCTGCTGCTGCTGACGGGGAAGGCGCAGTCCAGCCAGAGGAGAAGAATGGAGGTTCGCTTTCATTTTTTTTTTTGGCAAAATTAACCCGAAGCTGTTTATTTATCTGCGATAATTATTCCGTAGAAGTGGAAGGGAAAAGCGAACCGCCGGCACCGGAAACGGAACACGATCGCGTCGTGAAGGATGCACAGTTGCAGACCGCCGCCGCCGCCGCTTTGGCCGCAGCTGCCGTCAAAGCCAAACATCTGGCAGCCGTCGAGGAACGAAAAATCAAGTCTTTAGTGGCTCTTCTCGTGGAGACTCAAATGAAAAAATTAGAAATAAAACTCCGGCATTTCGAGGAATTAGAAACGACAATGGAGAGGTGGGTTTTAGCCGCTCGTAAATGTGTCCAAGCTTTTTTGATTGTATCTTTTTTTTAATTTTATTTTCCGTCGGGTGTTTATTACAGTCAGATAACAATTGGAGTTTTATTTATTTTCAGAGAGAGGGAGGGACTAGAATATCAGCGCCAAACATTGATAGCAGAACGTCAGCAATTCCATTTAGAACAATTAAAAGCCGCTGAATTTAGGGCGAGGCAGCAAGCGCATCAGCGACTCGCTGTCGAGCAAGGCGGTCAGTGGCCCCCGACAAATATGGCCCCCACCAACCAGGTTGGCTAATTGGCATTGATATAATAATGTTTGAAATCAGAGAGAGAGACAATGAGAGAGACAAGTGTACACATAATCCTGTATATTCCAGAGCACAGGAGAACAGGGCGGCGGAATGATGACGCCAAGCACCACCCCCCCACCTCCCTCGCCCCAGGCCTTTTTGAGCTCCGCGACTTCCGCCCAAGGCCAAGCGCATCCGGTTTAAATTTTAGCCAAAACCTTACCTGA
Organism: Brueelia nebulosa; assembly: GCA_028293925.1. Lineage (NCBI taxonomy): Eukaryota > Metazoa > Arthropoda > Insecta > Psocodea > Philopteridae > Brueelia > Brueelia nebulosa. Next base: position 73,840 of record JAQIBA010000119.1, on the reverse strand, counting down.
TTAGTATCTTTATCCGCGAGCGTCTCACTAATTATTGGAAGTCTCTTTCACGTGTCGTTAATTCAATCAACGGGTGGGTGGTCGTGTCGGGGAGCGTGCAAATTATTCCTCCAACGACAGCGATCGCGGCTGTCTCCCGCCCCGATGAGGGTCGGTCCTGTCTGGTGATCTCGATCTCGTGGGTCTGTGGTGGTTAATCTCGGCCGTGTGTGGTCCCTCGGCTCCTTAGCGTACGAAGTATTTTTAGTTTTTAAACTTGGAACGGACCCTATTGAAGTTATTTTCTAAATATTACACGAGTTAAGGAAATCATGAAATTCTGTTTAAAGAATACTATATATATATATATACTAGATGTATTTGATTAGGTTTTTAATAGAAAAAAAATTAAATTGTGATATTTAAGACTGATCCTTACGAAAGCAGTTCCGATGTTGTGTAATGTCCCAATCACAAATGGAGTGCTTTTGGCTTTTAATGACCCTTTGATTATATCACCTAAACGATTACCGATCTTCTGTTTGATTTTATCTGAGGACTGTAATGCTCTATCTCCTGTGGAACGCTGTTGAGTGTGCTGTAGTCTATTGGGAAAAAATCACTCTGGAGCGTTGTCATCGGACCGAGAATGTACATTCCCGGGCCGTTGGGAAATCTCCCGAATATAAAGTTGGCAAAACTCAGCCGGAATACGTGGTAATCCAAACTGTGTTGATTATTCTGCGGGAAAAACAGGAAGTCATTGTCTGTTCTTCGAGGCGGCGGTGTTTTCGAAACGAACATTACCGATGTCAACGCATTGTATGCCTCATTTGCGAAAGACGCCATTTGCACTGAGTTCAAACCGAGGATTGAAGAAAAAAAAATGCTTATTTCGTCCTTCGTAACGACACCAGTTCCTGTTTGACAGATAAAACGGGATTTTCATTTTTCGGGATAACATTCGTTCCATAAACGATCTTACCGCTTTTATTGATTGCGTTGAAGAGGATTTTCGGAAAGAACTGAAGCCACAATGGCAATTCGAAGAAATTAGTCATCTCGCATAAAATTCGATTCCACTTTTCCAACCACTCTTGAAGGGATATTTGTTCTTTCCGGATTTTTCTCTCGAGTAATTCTGAAATAAAAGTGTTTTGATTTTAAAGTTTCGAACTCGTTGTTATTTCAATGAAATGATTACCGTAAGAATGAACGGGAGATTCCAAATCGCGTGGCAGAAGAAACATTTCCACAAATCCTCTCTGCACTTCTTTCAGACGGTGATATTCCGCAGAATTCTTCGACCAGTCAGAAAAATGCCTGATTCGCTATCAACATTTGTCCTCTAATTAAGACATTTTTTTATTTATAATTTGAGTGATTTTACTACAAACCTCCGCAAATGCTTCGAAATCTGCCAAACTGATCATGTCGTCTCTGTCTAAGTCCAGATATGATATAAAAAAATGTTCGAATTTTTTTCTTTGGATAAGAGACAATTTAAGGATCTCCACTTCGTCGAAATGTTCTTTCCCGCTGGGACTCCTCTTCACCCAAGTATCTGTAAAGTTTAACGGTGAAGAAAGAAGATCATCTTTCAGAGTGAGGAAAATTACTGGTCAAAGGTAAAAAAAGGAAGAATTACTCACTCCAAACGTGTTCGCTCCATTTTACATTGTTTTCGGTTGTCTGCGAACCCCCGATGTCCTCTGTTGCCACTCCCTCAGGTAATGTCCTCCATTTCTTTAGCAACTCCTTTGTCCTGTCCTTCGTCCTGTCGCAGGCTTGTCTCCAGTTGTTGATGAACTTCTTGGGGACCTTCGGTGAGGGAGACGCCGGTTCTAAAGAACTGTCCCTAATTTCTCCTTCTTTCGAGATAATCGAACTTTGTCTGTGCGTTTCACTCGATGAATTTTCTCCTTCCATTTTTGCCTCCTACATCGAGACTAAATTTCCAAACATTTTCCAATCATTTATCCCTCGCCATTTTAATTTTTATAAGGCAAAATACTGAAATTCAAAATTTTATCTGTGATAAAACTAAAACTACCCATAAATAAGAGAAAAGAAATGTGTTAAAGAAGTTACAAAACGTTCTCTTCATAAAAATATTCTCTGCAGGACGCTACTGACACGACCGCATTTGACGGTTATTTCAATTTTCTATAAAGCCGTGGCACCAGAAATATCACCAATATTGGTCACCTTTGGAATATTATTTTTTACCTGAATTTTTTAAGATTACACGAAGTGGAAAATTATAAGTTGAAAAAGTTAAATAATTTATACTGAAAAATCAGCACCCGAATATTCCCGAAATGGTTTAAGAACGTAGTGACCTTTTGACCTTTTATGAAATACATACATCCATAATAATTGATCGTTTTCAAATTACGAAGTTTCCTTTGTTTGATTTCTCAATGTGATTATTGATATTTAAGTAATCTTTAATGGAAAAATAATTTTTGAATTGTTTCCGAATTATTTCAAAAATGTGGCAAATACTTTTAAGCTGACAAAATCGATTTTTGCTTCCGTAATAACTTATAAAAATAGACGGAGTGACTTCATTCAATGAGACGTTCAATTATTCCACTTCGTAATTCGTCTGCAGTATTTAATATTTCAAAAAGGAGTACTCACTGTTATTTTTTTCCGTTGATGTAAACAAAGCTTCGGTCTGTGGCAACGGTGTGATTGCATTGAACTGAGCTCTCACGCTATGACGACCCCTCATCCCTATTTTCCAACCCTTTAACCCCCTTCATCCCCCAATTTATTCTTGGCAACTGGATATTTTCCCATTACCGTTTAGGCCTTCGGAATGGCGTGATCAAAAGCTTTTCAATTATTCAATGAAAAATTGAAAATTTTTCGCGTTTTCAAACCGCGATTAATTATGAAAAACATTTTAATCTGTTTTTCACTGATTAAGAGAATAAACTCAAGTCGAGTTTTGAGAAAAAATTTACCCTCAACTTCACATCGTAACCTTTGACGATCAGAGGTGAATGGCCTTTAGGACAGCAGTTGTAAAACTACATTATTTTATTATTCGATGAGTTTTCATTGTAATTAATCATTGAAAAACTCATTCAACGGAAATCATTTTGAGTTTGAAAAATTTATCCTAAAAATCTTCGTATAGGCAAATTCTCTTCTCAAAACGCTTGCAAATTGCCTATCCGATATTTTTCAGGATGAAAAGGAAAAAATGTAACGGACGAATTGGGGGAATTTCTTGAAAAAAAAAGATTTTCGGGGAATTTTTTTGCGAATTTGGGCTTCAAACCCCCCTAGTTGTTTTAAGGGCACTTTTTGGTTTTGCATATTTTGTAATTTTTGTGATATCTTTTACCGTTTCCGAGATAAGCAGACTCAAAGATCAGAAAAATGGCGCTTTAGATTTAGGGCGATTTCGGGTTGTTTAGACATCCAAATATTGGGGGTTGATCGGGAGTCTTAGGGGATGAAATGGGGGATGAAACAACACACGGGAGTTTTTAATACCCACTGTCTTTAGATCTTATTTAAAAATGCAAGGTGGAGCGCTAACAGTCAGGGGAAATAATTTTCGTACTTTTTTTAAATAAAAAATTAAGTTTATTATATTATAACACAATTGAAAAAAGAGAAATTATTTTTTTTAAAACTAAATAACCCTGCTTAAAATTTTCACAATTACAAAAACTTCGGTAAGTATACTTGTGCTGATCGAAAGAAACCCTCATAATTTTACTGTATATAACTGTAAACTAAATGTATGCAAACAAACTTTGGTTCGTTTACATTTTTCAGTACAAATGTGAGTCACATTCAAAGGTCGAAAAAGTTCGAAAACATTCTTCGAAAGCAAACTTTTCATTAATTTTATGAAACAAATGTTAATTTACACTTTTTAACATTTCCTTATAATCCCACGCTTTGGAATTGATTTGCATTTCTGACATTCTGTTGTATTCATTTAAGCAAATTAATACTGACTGATATAATTTAGTTTTAAACAAATATGAGTACGTAAAATTACGTATTGGAATCACTCAATTCATTCCCAAAAAGTAGGAGTTATAAAACTGATGAAAAATCATAAAATGAGTGAAAAATTTGGGGTTTTACACTTTTTAGGAATACAAAATTTCCAAATTTAAAAAAATGTCTCACTTTACAAAATACTGTCTAATTCTTCCGGTTTAAGTTGAAAATATATTTGCCACACACCTAATTTAAATAATACTGAAGAGTTGAGATGACCCTTAAAGTGTCGCCCTTTTCTTACAAAAAATGAGATCCTTTCATTACAAATAATAAAAACCTCTCCGTTGCTTTTAACATTTATCGCATCTAAATTTATTTAAAAAATCTAATAGAGTTTTATAAAACTGAAAACCTATTCAATATTAAAAAAAAAAAAAAGTGAAAAATCAGACTCAGAGTAGCCAACGGAAAATAAACTTTTTTCTGTAAAAAAAAAAAAATTTATAGTTTCATTCTCTGCATACAAATACAAACTATCGTTAGAAATACTAAAAGTATTTCGCTTTGGCAACATGGAATGCTGATTAAGCAAATGACTTTTTGGACGAATTCCTACTCTTCGAATCTTGAACACAATAGCAAAATTTCTGAAGCTCGAGGTGCATTTCCTCTAAGCAATGCGTCATTTCTCGATATCTGTTCACTCGGCTGATTTCGCTTTTCTGCAACGAAAAAAACACAAACCCTTTTACGAATTTTTTTATTAAACTGCCTTTTTGATGAGCGCTCAATCGTTTTTTCAATGAATTTTTGCACTTTCAATCGTCACATACATATCTTCCTTAATCAATCATATTTATGTATATGTGCGGAATATAAAAAGTGCACTGTTTGTTATGTTTTCAGTAGAACTCAAATGTATTTTGACAAAATTTTTAATTTTCCACCCGTAAGAGTTACGTACAAAGTGAAATTTCATTGGCTTTCATTAAAGTACAATACAATATAATAAATACTTTATTTTGCCCTTTTTAAAGATACAAAATACCGAATTTTTATAAAATGTGTAATAGTTTTTAAATTTATTCACTTGTATTTTGCCTTCTGCTATGCGAGAGGGAGCATGTGGAATGAATGACTAGGAAATCACTACAATCTTGTATAAGTTAATAAATAAATAACAATTAAAACAGGTAGTATTAGAGTTAGATAACACATAAATAATTATTGATAGATAACAACTAACGGTAAGGCTTTCATTAAAATGCTTTACAACATTTATAAATACAATATTAATTAAATAACAGAAGAAACAAAGAGTTTATTTTAATAATAATAGAACTAAGTAAGAGTATTAAAGAAAAAGCAGAAGACTAAAAAAGAATGTTTTGTTTTGTATATTTTGTTATTTCAATGCGGACAAATATATTATTAATAGTATTCATAACTAAATAATTAACTCTGAAAGTATTAAATTTTGTATTGTCAAAATACTTTTGAGCGCTACTGTATATATTCACATCAATAAGTTACTTCAACCAAGCAATCCACTTACACTTGTTTTAAATAATTTTCAAAGTGTGGATAAACATTTGAATTATGGGTGAACGCCCACTGATGGGAATACACAACTTCGTTTGGGACTCACCCGAACAGTAAATTTATTTTTTCTCCAGTTGAAGCTAATGCTCGCTTCGAATATCATGTCCCCAGGGTCAAATGACGCCTTCACCTGATAGACTTCAGTCGAGACCACTGTTTTGGCGGACATATCTCCGACGAAACCGTCGTAGTCTTTATTTTTCTTGAACGCCAAAAGGTATTTGTTCGGAATCAGTTTCGAACTCGACATTATTTTTTTCACCTTCAATTCGGAGCACAAATCCCGCTGCTCCAACGTGTAACTGAAACCGTAAAAATGACTCAGGTCACGCTGTTCGCGCAACAAATAAACCCACTTCAACGACCTGTTTAAGGAGTTCATCAGGTGTTGCACGGCTTCGACGACGACCGCAGTGGTGACCGGCACCGGTTCCCAGTTAAGGCAAGAACACCAATGGGGTTCTATTGATGCGTCCTGGCATGTCCTTATCAGTGGAATCTGGAAGGGAAATCCCGGTCATCGAACGGGTTAATGCTTTTCCGGTGGGAAAACACGAACCTCTTTGAATAAGCTAATGCCTCTGTGTTTGAGGTTTCCCATCCCCGAACCGCTGAAGTGCAGCACGTCTTTTAAAGTCTCGTAAATGTCGAAAGGGGTCGAGAGTCTGTCGGCGTTTTTCTTGAAGTTCTCATATGCTTTCGGGTACTGTTTCGAGAACCAATGGGGAAACACGAAAATAAATCCGGGAAGCCTTTCCTCCAATTTTCCCTGCAGCGTATTTCTGACTGCGGTGAACCTTAACAGGCGATCACATCATCAGTCGAATGCATTCACGGGAGGCGGGTGCATAACAAAGGGAAATACCTGGACCCGTGGTCGCTCATCAAAATCAAAAGGGTGTTATTTAAGTGCCCTTTGCTGTGGAACTCTTGCAGAAGTTTTAAGGTGTCTTTTTCTGCATTGGAAATCATGTCTTGATTCTCATGGCTGTACTCGGCATGAAATGCAAAAACAAATTTCGGACGATTCGCGTACACGAGAAATAAGTTTCTAACAAAATTGAGGATGATCTGAAAGAAAATAAATTTGGTGAACTTCTCAAAGTTGGGCGAACGGTGAGCAGACGATACCTCATATCGACTCATTCCTCCATAACAATATGAGGCCTCACGACGAAAATCGCCAGCCGCTTCAATGTAGTACGTCCTCATGTAGTGATCGACCGGTTGTTCCTGTCGAGAAGAAAAAAACCCCACTCACAGAAACTCATACAATAAAACAACTCTTGACATTTCCAAACTCACTTTGAATCCTTTCATTCTGTAGGTAAATGTTCCTATGTTTGGCAGGTCTTCACTCCACGCCGTAATGTATCCATTTTTTTGAAACTCGTTCCAAATAAACGGATACACATTCACATATTCGGCTCTTTTACCTTGTCTTTTCCGAGTTTCTGGTAACTCTGGAAAAATCCAATAAATAAAAAGCGATTCCTCACATTTCGGGGAAAATTAGGATAAATATTCACCTAATTCATTTTTCCCCGTGAGAATGGGGATTAAGGCTTGGGGGGTGCCATCTCCGACGATATTGTATCCATTCAGGGCAATTCCTCCGAGATCACTGGTTGCGTATTTGTAAGTCTTTGGTAGTTTTCTTTTCCACATATTATGGGACATAGAATCGAAGCCCATCATTAAAACATTCAGTTTTAACGAATCATTTGGAAGTTTGTTCCAACTGGACCGATCGAATAACTCTTGATCTGAACGGATTCCCATCAGCACTTTTTTCCATCTGCAAAAGAAAGCCTGAGTTTAGGATTTTTCCTCTTCACTTCATTTTAAATAAAACAATATATCTTCAACATTTTCCCCTTGATTAATGAAAAAAAACTCAATCAATCCTTGTGAAGGAATTTTTTATCTCAAAGCAGATAAGTTATTTACATGTTAATCATGGAACAATGACACACAGCTTGGAAATAAAGATACATACATACAGAAGGACACACTTTAAACCGTTTTTTTGTTAATCTCAAGCATTTTGAGCAGAAAAATACAAACTTTAAATAGAAAGTATAAATAAGTAAATACTTTTTAGATGAAAAAAAGCAAGTGCAAATTAAATGCAAACAAAGCAAAAAAACTATGACATCTGTTAAATTGACTTTAATAAAAAACAAAAACCATCACCAAAAAAAATTGTATCAAAAAGACTGATTATTTGATTCTCATATGGAATTAAAAAAATAATTCTTTTCACACTCCTCTAAACTCATTTCCCTTCACCAAACCCTTTAAAATACACAAATACAAACCACAGATTTTTCTAAATGTTCAATTAGTGTTTCTAAATACCAAAGCCTTTTAATTTAAAATAAAAAAAATCACTGGAAAATACCATTTACAGAGTCTTGATGCTCCATTTTGCTGAAAATCTATGCTATCTCTACTCTAATGGCCTTTCCTAAAATTTATAATAAACAATATGAGCAAAACTGAAACATAAAATTATTTGTTTCTTAAACTATCACTAAAATAATTTCTGAAAAAAAGATATCAATTAGAAAAAAAATAAAGCCTGATTTTTCCGAAAAAGTCCTAATTTCTAAAATATCTTTTAAAACAGTATTAATTAGCTTACCTAGATTTAGACTCTGTAATACAATGTACTTTAACTACATCACTGCTTTCTAAATTATATTCTGTATGAGTTGTTGTAATCATTCCATCATACTGCTTTTTATCAGTCTCTCTTATAATATCAGTAAAGGTGCACTTAATATCTCCATATTTCTAAAAAAGGTTGTAATTTGTTTTAAAGACAAAACAATAACTATTATTGTTAATAATAATGTTAATTGTTAATGTTAATGTTAATTGTTAATAATAACTATAATAATTTTCTTTGCCATATTCACTAAAAAGGCTTACCTGTTTGGCCCAATCAGCAATCTTTGCTGTGCTACCAATAACCTCTACCCAATCTCTTGTTGAATTACAAACTACTTCTGGCGCATTCTTTAGAATAGACATAATCTCCGTCGCGTTTACTTCTAACACAGGAAATCTGCATGCTTGCCCCTCAGTTCTGAAGCATAATGTTGAATTAAGTTAACCACGTTTTCACTACTTGAATTTCCAAAAATACGATTTAATTTGCTTCTCATATACTTACGCAAACTTTCCATGTCCAGATCTGATGGCATTATTAATATTTATAAGCATTCGCTCGCGATCGCTACGGAACGCGTAACTTACATTGAGACTATCTCTTACAAAAAACAAAACACCCAAACAAATGACGCATAGTAGTAATATGATAAACGGTTTCAATTTGACCTGCTTTTTAGCCATAACTATTACTATAAAATGGAAATTTATTTTTGGTTAAGCATTTAAAATGCTTAAGCGGAACTTCATATTTGAATCCATTATAAAATAACAGTTGCGCGCTGCATTTCTTAAGCTCTCTAATAACTAAAAAAGAATTGCATATTGGTAAAAAAGCTATCGAGTCGACTCGATCATTATTTTCCTTAAGCGATCAAGATTTATCTAAGATTAAAACAAACTCAGCAAAAATAATAGATCCGCCTCTTCCAGCAGAAAAAACGAAACATTCGGTAAAATAACCTTTTTCGGGGCCTTATTAGAGATAACCGAATTGATTCCTCTACCGCTCAAATTCAAACGGTTTTTTATTCGAATTCGGCGGATTTCCGAAGTTTTCGTTATTAATTGACGAGTAATTTTACATAAATTCGTAGACCGATATCGCTGGAACAGACTACTTATAGAATTTGAAATTTTTTTGTCCTAAAGTTATATATTTCACCTAATAATCATTTGACGTTATTTAATCAATAACCGTTTAATGTCAAATAATTTTTCGACATTTTCATCAAACTTGGCCGAAATACAGGAAAAAAACATTCCACATAAATTTTATTAAAAAATATTTTTTTAATTCAAATATTATCCAGAATTTCACTCGATCCATTTGGTGTTTGGAAAATATTTTAAATAAATGAAAAATTTTCACAGTTTTGTTCCAGAAAAAGAAATTAAATCTGACAAACTGTGATTAATTTGATAAAATTTGAACAAAAATAATGTAACTGTTTTTTCATTAAAAAAAAAAAACTCATAATTTTATTCTTTTCAGGAAAAAATTTTAATTAAAATAAATGAAGGCAATTAAACATGAATAAATTGTTTTATAAAAAAACATGCAAGTGATACATTCTCATACATCATAGAAATAAAACAAGTTATATTTTCATTAATAAAAATTGATTTTTTTCGTTATGGTTTCTCGGCACATATGACAAGTACTTAAAGTCTGAGAACATCTTTCACAAGCACTATGCCCGCATAAAAACATGACATTTTTTTTCCTTTCCATACATATAGAGCAAGTGTGTGCATCTTCTATTTCTTGAATTTTCGTTTCCAAGTAACGCACCCGTTCTGCACTGGGATGTCTGGATCGACAGGGAATAACTTTACCGTCTGCGTTCACTCTTCTCACGATTGCTGATCCACATTTTAAACATTTCTTAACGCGACTAGCACAATCTTCACAGGCAATTTTATGTCCGCAAGGATCGAAGAGTACATTTTGTTCCACTATCTCCGAACAAACTGAACATTCCATGAAGTAGTTCTCCTCCGGTTCATCTGACAGATTGGCAGATTCAATCTCGGAGACTGTAGTTTTAACCGTGTCGTCAATATTTTCTTTTGATGTCTCGTATCTTTCCAAAATTTGCTCGTAAGGAGTGCCAGCAATTAAGTCTAAGGGAGTTTTTCCTTTGGAGTTTTGCAGAGTTAGTGAAGCGCCTTCGCGAACCAAATAACAAGCAATGGCCAACGCGACCGAATGTTCGGCCACTTCTTTTGAGATCTGAGCATGAATCGCGTAAATTATGGGAGACTCAGACTCATTTATCTCTGTCGATATACTCGCTCTCTTAATTAAAGCTATGTGTAAAGCGGATTCTCCTTCTTCGTCAACCGCGTGAATGTCCGCATTTAACGTCACCAGTAATTCTACAATGGAGCACAATCCCTGTGAGACTGCCAACAGCAATGGGGTTTGTTTCCTGTTATTTTGTAAGTTTATACATGCCTGTCCCTGAGTTATAAGAGTTTCAGCCACTGCTCTGTGACCATTTAAACAAGCCAAATGCAGTGCAGCAAAGCCATCATCCTTCTTCATGTCAACAAGTTGTCTTGTTCTTTCAATGAGTTTTTCAGTCGCAATATTTTTGCCTTTAAGAGCCGCCTGATGAAGAACATTAAAACCACGTTTATTTTTCAGGGTAAAATCTACCCCTGCGTAGGAACAAAGCAAGTCAGTTATTTCAACATTATCTTTCCCTATAGCATCATGAAGTGCTGTGTCTCCATACGAATCCTGAATATTTACATTACAATTATACTGAAGCAATTTACGAACGCACTGAACATGTTGTTTATTGACAGCTATGTGAAGTGCTGAACAAAGGCCTCTGTTAACTGCATTTACATCAGCTCCATGCTTTATTAATATTTCCATAACCTCTGACTGATCTCCAAAAGCAGAGTAATGCAGAGCTGTGTCACCGTCCTGATCAGCAATTAACAAGTTGGCCCCTGACTCAAGTAAAAATTGGACTATGTCCTTGTGACCTTGGTGACAAGCCACTTGCAGACAAGTTTTCCCACTGGATGTTCCATTTATTTTGGCGGGAAATTTCTTAATGAAATCTCTGACCACATCAAAATGACCATGAGCTGCCTCTCTCACTAGTTTATCCATGTTTGTGGAATCTGCTTCTTGATTTAATTGTATGCTAGATAATAAAGATGCCAAAGGACTGGTGAGGTCTTCCCTTTGGTTTGAGGAAGACTGCATGGAATTATTTTGATCATGTGGAGAACTTGAAACCAAAGTAACACAGGCTGGGTTTAATGTCCATGTCTGCAAATCTTCAATGCACACCCTCAAATCTCCATCCTTATATATTTGAATAACTTTTCCAACTTTTCCCAGTGAATTTTTCATGGCATCCACCCAAAATCCATGTCCAATTTGGGAGACTTTAACCTTATCTTCATCCTCTGATATTCTTACAAGGTCATTAACTGAAAAATTTACTACAACTTTTGTCAAAGCAGCTGGATGAAAAGTCCAGTGATTATTCCAACCTTCAAACATGACTTTAATATCTCCTTTCTCATTCACCTTTTGCACAGTTCCCACTTTTCCTATACAGTTTTTTACTTTCTCCATCCACAGCCCATGACTTTTCTGCAGTTTCTCCAGCCTGGGAACTTCCACAGATATTCTAACTTTATCTCCAACTCTGAAAGTCAAATGACTAGGAGAACCCAATGCTCTGGGCATATTCTCTGGTTCCACACCTAACACAGGTAAATGGTCCTTATAATAATATCCTCCCACAGCCCACTCAACATATTTTAAGTCTACTTTGCCCTTGTGTCCTAATCTATACACATTTGTGTTTCCAGAGGTCCACATGACATTTGCCACTGACCTTCCAGATTCATTGTCCCAACCTCTGATATCAATAACTCTTCCTGTCTTCCCCTCACCTCCATCTTGATCATTCCAGTCCCAGTCTGGACCCCTTACAACCTGAAAACATAGACATTTAATACCTGAATTATATAATATCTCAAAATTTAATAGATCTTTCAAAGTATGAACATCTAATAAATTCAAAAAAAGTTCAGACTTTTTAAAACCTCTAATTTATGTGCAGTTTTTATTATAAATAACAACATCCTCAACAATGTTTAGAGTTATCATTTTAGTCACTTTGTAACTTTACATATGTATAGGTATTTTGTAATTCTCATTTTAATTAGCATAATTAAAAAAATTAAAGACTTTTAATTTATAATCAAATGAATTTTTAGATCTAAAGTTTGATTACTCTAAAATAAATGGAATTTTAACTCTCCTTAAATTAATAAGAAATCACAAAGAATTTTTTGGAGATAAAGTGTTTAATAACATAATTCTGCAGTTTAAATATAAAACCAGTTTAGAAGCTGGGTTTTACCTTGGCTCCAACAAAGACTCCTTTTAATTGAAACTTCTGGGATCCACTTCTAAGTGGTATTTGTACACCAACAGAATTAGCAGTCTCAAATCTTTGAAAATGATGATTCAAATCATGTTTATCAGCCATGTAGCATTGAGTGCATAAGTCATAATTAGAACAAGTTTCACACTTCCACCGAATTCCTGCGATTCCGTGTTTTTGGCAACCATCACAAATAATTTGGGCGTGTTTGACTCCAGCCTGAGCGTTATCAATGACTATCAAATCGTAGGAATTCTGGTATCCTACGCGGTAATTTGTACGTGACCCAGAGTCCCATTGAACAACTACTGTTTTATCCGGAGAGGTCAAGCTTCCAGGTCTCCCCAGCTCAACGACTGTCCCACAGTGGCCCTCACCATCATCTTGTAGACCCCATTTCCAGTCAGGACCTCTAACGACACGAAGTCCTACTTCTAACATGATTTCCTCAAGTTGATAACTTTGACTTGAAACAGAATAAATCACAGGAAACAAAAATCGAAAATAAAACACTCCACTACCGGCCTATAAAAAATAAAAACCAAAAACACGATTCCATATGCAAATTTGAATATCTTGCTCTGATTGAGCCAAAACTTTTATAAGGTTTGTAAACCTGTATGCACGGTAGGATTTTACATTTGATTGAAGATTTCTTTTCTTACTCTATGGAGACGCTTTTTCTTAGAAAGCGGTGACGATGTTGTCGTTTCATTTAATTTGTTAAATAGAATTAATGGTAATATGTTTATTCCTCTTCGAAGCCTTTTCTGTATGAAAAAGCGTCGGAAACACATTGCGCAATGTGCCATTAAGTAAACTTAACTGATTAATTAGTATCGTAAATGTTTTCGTAAATTTTCGAAATATATATTGCAGTGAAAAAATAGCCGAACTACGAAATAAACAGAACTTAGTTATTGGTTTGACAGGCGATTTCTTGATTCGGCATGGATCATTTAAATGCTCTGTATGGAAAAATCTCTCTATTTTCAGCCGATAAACCAGGTATTTAAGAATATTTTTGTTTATTATATATGTTTAATTTGACATCAAAATTAAATTGCTATCGGTTAAATCTTGCAACACGTCGGAAGTAATTTGTTGCTTCATCATTACTTTTAAACCATTTAAAGTTTTTAAGGTCAGCAAAACACTCGAAAAGAAATATATGGGATTGATTTTGAACATAAAATACAGAATGACTGTAGTGGTAATATCTTAATTTAACAGCCCACGCCGAATTTTTTAAAAATATATTAGGTAAAAAGAACGAGTTTGAATATATCAATTTTCAAATTTTAAGTGTTCAATGATGAAAAATTATTTGGGAGGAAAAAAGCCTTGATTGCATTTATCCTACATTACAATGATTTATAATAATATTGCAGTAATCAGTAAATATATCAGAATTATCACCTATTTTGAATAGTCTTGTTGAACTTAAAAGTTTTTTGAGACATCTTTAGATTTGATTAAATCCATAGATTAACTTCATAAAGATATAGATTCTGTAACTTATAATTATTTGGGGCTATTAATGCTATTTAAGTGGATTTAGTAATCCATTTGTTTTATCAGTCCCTCACTTTATGGATTTAAATTAAATGAAATTAATTCTACATATTTGGATGTGGGTTATGTTCAGAGAATTTGTGTGGTTCATTTCTGATAAAATTTATATGTAGCACAGTTAAAAATATTGAGAATTGGGTGATGATTTTTAAGACCTTTTTTCCCCAAAAAATTAAAGTAAGTTTTAGAAACTTTATTGTCTGAATGAAATTTTTAACTACAGACCTCAACATGTAGAAGACCTTAATTGCTGATAACACGCGTCGTTATCAGAATTAAGAATCAGATATCTGAACCACACAGGGTGATATAATAATGAGTTTTATTTCCTTTTGTATTGTTTAAACTGTTTCATAATATAAGTTTAACTAACTGCAGGAGCGTCATTCTCTACTCTGAAGGAACGAATGTCGTCAAAAAATGTCAACAGACGTACTTTTAACTTCTAATAATGATTCACTCCTTTTAATAAAGCTAAACCAATTATTGTGAGTTTGAATCTTTCAAGGTTCAGTTTGTTGGTTGGCGACATTCGAACTCTGTTTTCATTATTTATTTAATTCTATACTTACTCTGTGTTCATTAATTGTGTGGAACCTCTAAAATTTGTGAAATCAATTTGATTAAAAATGGATTAAGGGATGCGCTAATCCGAATCGTTTCCCTTCCTAATATTTAAATTTCTAAAGAGAAGTACAAAACAGTATAGCGAGTTTATAAGCTTCGACAGAAATAATTAGTGCTTAATAAAAGCTTATAAAACGAACAATCGTTTATTTTAATTATATCAAAGATTTAAATTTCCAAAAGATTCTCATCAGAGAAAAGCTTCTCAATTGAAAGTTGATCACGTGAAAATCCGTGTGACTTTTTCATGGTTTTTTCTTGGGATTTTTAACATGAGTTTTCCGGAACGGAATTGCTTTGAGTCATAATTAAATTCACGTGGGCAAAGGATTTTCCTTTGAAGCATGAATGTTTTCATTGGCCACTGGCACTCACTGAATTTCGTGCCAAAACGGATTTATTTGCCACTCTCACATCTCTAAAACTCATAATAAGATAATCTAAAAATCCGTATCGATTTGAAAAAATGTGGCGGGTTTTTATGTTTGGCTTCATTTCATATTTAAATTTTAAGTGTTATTTGTAAGGTTTGGTTTTGTTTTTTTGAGGAAATTTTTTTATTTTTAATTTTAATTTAAATTGTCCTTCCTAAAAGCGCGTGTGATTCGTCTTATGAAAGTATTGTAAAGTTTTTAGTTGGATTTCCTTTTTTATTTTGCCATATTTTTTCATCTCATGATGCTTTTTTTCGGAGATATTCGGGTGAAAATGATGGAAAATGCCATTTTGGACATTCAACCTTTACGAAAACTGAAAGAAAGATGAATTTGGAAACTCCGACAGTTCCAGGGTTCGGAAATATGAATACTCAGCTGAAATTCAACCCTTTATCCCTTTTCCCAGCTTTTATTTTCTCAAGGTGGAAAGCCTCAGGTATAATGTAAAACAAAAAGAACATTCTGAAGCAATTTCCAATTATCTTAAATACCCGCTGTGTGATAGATCTTTTATCGAAAGGAAAAATATCCGTTTTCGTTGAAGTTTTAAGTCTCTTACGTCCGGGGGTCGTTGTTCTATTGATTAAAGGCTGTTTTTGAGGGTTTAGTCTCGCCTTTGCATTCGCCCCTGGAAAATTTGCTTCCCCTTAAAGAAGGCCGTTCACCGTTCAACCCTTTTTAGTAAGCAGAATTTTGCAAAATTCACGCTTTGTTTGGGTGATCCATCGCTGAAAATGTTCCCTTTTATGTCGAGTTATATTTTTTCGAGTGAAAACATTTGAGTATTTTCACGAGGGATTTATTGTCTTCGAGTCCAACGAACCGGAATTCAGGGGAAAACGTTTCTTTTGGAATTTCCCGGCAGAAAATAATCGGATTTTCCCCAGGGGAGAGATAAAATTAATTTTTTAAAGAAACTCCACTCGCGAGGGGTCGACGCGAAACTTCTGCGAAGGCTTTGACCCGATTCACCCTTATTTGTTTTCAGTCTCATTCGCGGTTTGACCGCCGCAG
Source organism: Brueelia nebulosa (assembly GCA_028293925.1). Lineage (NCBI taxonomy): Eukaryota > Metazoa > Arthropoda > Insecta > Psocodea > Philopteridae > Brueelia > Brueelia nebulosa. The sequence goes on along the minus strand of JAQIBA010000119.1, from coordinate 57,525 downwards.
GGTTCACTCGATCGCGTTTATATACAGTGCTCGAACATACTGTTACTGTGACTGTGTTGAGTTGAATGCTTTTTCTCGGTGAATTATCCGTAAGAATTGTGAAATTCTCATCCGGAAATGCCTGGCTGAACCCTCGGAAGGATTGGCTCGACGGAAGCCACCCAAATATTTGCATCCAGTTTAATTAAAAGGCGTAATTAGACCTTCGGTGAGCGTCTGATGTTTCAACCCTTTTAATTTTCTATCAATTTTTAGTATTAAGTCTCAGGAGATTTAAGAATGGTTTGGTCGAAATGTAAATTCCAAATAAATCTCTGGAATTTGTGTGTGTGAAAAATGAAATTTCTAAAAAATTGTACCGCCATTTTATTCCGTTAGAATTAGACCAAACGATGGATAAATATTGAACAAAGTTACCAAGAATTAAAAGTTACGGGAATAACTAAAGAAATGATGAACTGGGAATGAAGTGACAAAGGTTTTAAATGGGACGTAAAAGGGAATTTCGTTAGGGAAGTGCCAATAATGGCCCATTAAGGTTTGTTTGGGTGGTTTTGGACGGATTTTAAAAATACACAATCCCGCGGTTTGAAGGTTGTGAATTTTCTTTTGAACAATCAACAATTGATTGTGAAATCTTTCGACAATGTCAGCTAATTATTTTCTCGCGTGACTCGAATTATGTGTCGGAGTGGAAAAGTATTTTCTGTTGCCAAATCGTCTACTTCCTACGAGAGAAATTTTTATCGCCTCGGGCAAATTTAAAATAAGATTGATAGAGAGAAATCTACGATAACACGGAATCATTACACTTATCAAATATTTTCGATTTGTACGAGTGCGGAAAATGTGCCCGGAAATGGGCCCGAATGTGTGTCTTCTTAAAAAGCGTGCGGAGATGAACCATTTATCTTTTTCCTTCGTTAAATATTCCATCTCCTGACACACAAATTTTTAAGCTCCGATTCAGTGTTTTTATTGCTTTCGAGATGACCAAATAAAATATGAAAATTTAATCCCGAGTTGAAACAAATCCAAAATGGTCTTCTGTAAGTTTTTCGTTTGTTTCGCCATATTTTGGCGAAATACTCGACTTGACCATAGTTCTTCCGTCAACAGGTTGACCATTAACAGTTTAACCACCATTTTTTTCTCCGTCCATTTATTCTTTCTCAAATATGGCGTAATTTCCAATTTCCCCCTTATTTTTTCTCTGGCATTCTAATGTCACTCATCCACTTAGAAAATAATCAGGTGTTTACCGAAGACTTAGGTGTGTTTTTAATAGGTGTTTACTGAAGCACCGCTTTTAATTTTTAGTTTTGATCACCGCTTTTTAAATTTAGTTATCACTTAACCGGAATTTTTAAAATATTTTTTTAACTTTTCCTCGGGAAAATAACTCGAGTAATTTCCGAATAAATGTTATTTGGCATTCATTGTATTTCAAAAGGGTGGAGGAAGTATAATTTTTTTTTTCTCTCTCTCTCTCTCAGAACTTCTGGTCATCGGCGAGGAAAAAAACAATAAGCAAATGACGGACCATACGGCGAAGCTTATTTTCGTGGACGATTCCCACAATTCCCGCACTCTTCAGGCTCTCAACATGATGAGGAAAAACAGGAACTTCTGCGACGTCGTCTTGCACGTGAGTGGTTTTGTTTTTTTGTCTCGGGAAAAGAGCTCGAAACGATTGAGAAATATTATCGTACACAGGTGGGGTCAGCCGAAATACACGGGCACAGAGCGGTGTTGGCATCGGCAAGTCCGTACCTGTTTCAGTTGTTCAGTGTGGAAGACGAAAAGAAGGGAAACTCTCGAGAAAACGCCATTTCCTACAAACTCAACGGCGGATTCGATAAAAAGTCTTTAGATATTCTCATTGATTACGCTTACACTGGAAGGTGAGTTTCCCTTTGGACACCGCTTCAGGTAGACAACGGAATGAACTCCTCTTTTCTTTTCAGTTTGGAGGTGAAGGATTCGGCCGTGAAAAACGTGTACCTGGTAGCCACCCAACTGAGAATGGGAAAAGTAGCCAATAAATGCATAGAATATTTAGTGGAGAATTTGACGATGGAAAACTGCATGGAAATCAGATCACTGCCGGGGGTTTCGAACAACAAAGTTTTCCTCGAGAAAATAAATGAGTTTATAATCGAAAAGGTTTGCATGTTTGAATTGTGTTTCTGGTTCGAGGACGGGTCTCTCGTGACAGGCTTTCGCTTCCACGTGGAACTTCTTTGGGTCCGAACGAACCCCTAACCTTGAAACAGTTCAATGTGCACTGGTACGATATCGATTTTGGGATTGTCACAGTCTCATTCGTTATAATTGTATCTGGCGTGGGTCGTCCGATTGTTTTTATTGCGGACGGATGAGTCACGCTCATGAAATGGCCATACAATATGGCGGTCGGTAAAAATACGTTAAATTGTTTCGAGTACGGTCAAGGGTTGTCTTAACCAGAAGGTCCCAATAGAATCAATAGACAGGAAGGTTATTCCAGATCAGAATCCATATAAAAGTAGTGGCAGTCAAGCTTACAATAAGGGTAAAAGCCTTACAAAAGCGAAATGAATTATTCAAGAATTTATTCGTGTTAGAAGGTCTCTTTCTTCCCGACACAAAATACAGTACAGATAATCATTCGACAACTTACTCTACAACAGTTTTGTTTCATTATGTCGTGCATTCTTTCAGTTCGATTTGCTGGTGAAATCGCCCTCATTCCTCTGCTTGCCATGTTTCAAAATCGAAGTATTGAATCAGAGTCGAAAGGAAATGGAATTGGTGAATCCCGCGGCTCTGTTGCGTTTATCTATTCAATGGATCAAAAGACAGGAGGACTTTAAAATAGACAGACTGGTCGAAAAGGTAATTTCATTCGTTGGGATCCATTGTTGTTTTAATCCGAAAAGTGAATCGGAATTGTATTTTCAGACTCATTTACTGTATTTGGCGTTAGATAACACTCTTCAGGATTGTTCGGAGCTTCCCACCTCCGATCTCTCCGACTCCGAAATCGTTCAGGATTATAAAAAATTATCAAAAAAGCACGCGACGGGTTCGACGCCCGGAAAACAGAAAAAAGTACCACTTCAACCAGCCGGACCAAGGGTTTTGATTCTGGGGGATAATACGTCTAATAACTTAGATGATGTAGGATGGGAAATAATCGCTTTTAATAAAATAGGAGGTAATTTCCAATAGGAAAAACCGTATTCGAACGGGTTAAACACTTAAAATTTGGTTTCAGAACATGCATTCCTCGCATTAACTCTAATTAATAATCAATTAAGTCGTCTTTCCGTGTCGATGAAGCTTAATCCAAGCCCCATCACAACGCCAGAAGGTTTCAGGCCAGTGTCCAACGGTCCGGACACCTACCAAATTTTGCCCAACATGACCGACGTGAAATGCGCCGCTGGCTGCGCCAATTTCAACGAAACACTCCTCGTCTGCGGCGGCTACGACCGAGGCGAATGCCTCAAGTGTGTGGAGTCGTACGACCCGGCCACCAACCTGTGGGCCAATCTGGCCCCGCTCAAGGAGGCCCGGGGCCGGTTCAACATCGCCGTCGTCATGGGGAGTGTGTACGCGGTGGGAGGATCCAACGGGAGCACGGAGCTCTCCACCGTGGAGAAATACAACCCCGAATTGCACAAATGGATAAGGGTTTCGAATTTACCCATCGCTCGGTCAAACGCCGGTAAGACATTTTTAATTCCCGTCAATGAATACCCTCTCTTACGGGTTTGTCGTCCATTAGGTGTTTGTAGTTTGAACGATAAGTTGTACTGCATCGGCGGGTGGAACGGTCAAATGGGAATGAAACAGTGTGACATGTATGACCCTTTGAAAGACACATGGGTCACCATATCGCCTTTGAAGACAGGTGGGTTGCCGGGAGCTTTTTTTTTCATGTCTGTCCCTTGTCTCACGGTTGTTTCGAAAACAGGTCGAAACCAAGCCGGGGTCTGCGCTTTCGGAAATCGTCTCGTTGCCGTCGGGGGATGCGACGCGTGGAACTGCCTTTCCTCCATGGAAATCTACGACCCGGAGAAGGACGAATGGGAAATGGGTCCGTCGATGACAACCAATAGAAGAGGCTGTGGCATAGCCGCTTTCAAAGGTGATTACCCCCGTCCCGTTCTCTGTCGAAAGCAATCGTTTAATTCTGGGATTCGCCCACAGGTAAACTGTATGTGGTCGGCGGCTCAGATGGAACTCACTCTCTCGCATCGACCGAGATTTTCGACTGGGAAGACGAGACATGGACGCTTGGTCCGAGCATGACCACTCCCAGGGCAAACGTTGGCGTGGCCGTAATCGGGAACAGATTGTATGCAGTGGGCGGTTTTTCGGGTGAGTCTTCCGAAGGAACACAAAGTTCAAAGTGGTTTTCAAATGAATCGTTCCTCAGTTTACTACGGTTGAATTTTTCAGGGAAAACATTCCTAAACAGCATCGAGTATTTGGACGAAAACACAAACGAGTGGACGACTTTCGTACCGAAATTGTCAGAAAAAAACAACGAGGTACTGGAAGAGCTCTATGCGGGAAGCGACTGACCCTCAAAGGAAATTAAAGTGATTTTTGATAGGCGTTAAAAGGGGAACACACGAGTAATTGTAAAATTTTATTTTATAAAATCAATGTAAAGTTCAGTGAGAGAGTACTCATAATAGTTTTTAAGATAAATATTTTTATACTTATTCTGATGGAGAGACTTTTTTTTAGTGAGAATTCTATTTAAAAGTTGCAGAAAAAGGTCGTAATGTTCGATTTTCTTAAGTGTAAACTGTGACATTTTTACCCGTAATTAAAAATCTTTATGGATTTGGTGAGAAAAGCAACCGCCAGTGGATCATTTGTGCAGTAGCTTTTGTTTTTCATTTGGGAATTATGAAAATAAAGTCAATGTATTTCCGTAGCAAAGGGAAGTCGGATCAAATTCGATAAACAAAATTTGCTCTCGAAAAGGTGAATTTTTTAGATTCAGTATTAAAGCCGTTAGTTGGTATCACTGCATTTTTAGAGGAGTATACAAACCGATGTGATTTCCCTTTCTACGGTTATATCATGTGGGGGCCAATCAGGAGAGAGTACACTCAAAGCTGAATCACAAATCAGCACTTTTTTCAAATTACAAAAAAACAATACAATTCTTTAAAATTATATTGAAATGTTCTTCAGGGCCATATTCGGATTCAAAACGGTTCGAATTAGTTCCAAACTGGATTTTCGATGTTTTGGTTATTATCAATTGGTCAGAAAAAGAGTATAAAAAATGCAGGACTCGGATTGTCTACAATATAATGTACAAAATGATTGCATTTTTTGAATGATTTCTATTTAGGTTAGTCGGAGTTGTAATTATTTATTGTCGTGGAAAATTACTATTGTTTGTTTCGAAGACTGAATGAGAATGCTGACGGATTAGAATTAATCCCAGCATCAATTTGTACTGCTATGTTTTATATCGAAAGGGGAGAAGGGGAATCCAAATCAGTATTTGTTGATCTGCTGTTATTTAAGAGAATTTCTTCAACTAAATACCCCATCTGTAGCTTAATTTTATAAAGTTTTTAAAGAAATTAAATCCTTCTGTCGGTATTATGAATCTCGACTGACTGATTTTTCTTTGTGAAATTCTTTTTCGATTCTTAATTTTAAAAATATTAAATGAGGGGTTTTCCAAAATCAATCACTGAAACTAATTAATTCGAACTGCAGAAGGTTACCCACCTAAAATAATTAACGTTTAAATGAGCGTTTGATTTTTTAACTGTTTTAAAATATGAGACTGTTTGTCATTTCCTTAATTCGAATCCTATTGTCTTTGGATTAAGTGATGGAATGGCGGTGCAATGCAATGCACTGAATGCTTATTTTATTTTTACAATATTTATAAAAAAAGAATTATTTAATTACGGATCTTTGATGGGGTGGGTGTTGGATTTCCACAGTCCCACGATTAGGTTAGGAAATGAACCATTCGGGGGTTTATATTATTATAATATTTATAAGAGAATATAGTTAATTGTAGTTGAATAAAAAAATGAATTTTTAAAATTACAAAGAATGAAGAGTTATGACAGAATATATTATTTGAGGGGTATTTTATTTATCGATTTTATTTCAATAATGTTCGTTTTATATTATTACCTCACAGTGTAATTTATAAATAAATTAACAGTGCAATAAACTGTGGGATGTGAAAACTACAATTCCCCTTTATAGTAAACTCACCTCATATTACAATGCCTTTGGGGCTACAATAACTTCAAATGGAAATGGATTATGACCACTCAGAGAAATGCAGATGACACTCCGCCCTTTTCTTTGCTCAAAAGTTTTATAATCACAGTTTCAATTTAATGATTGCAAACAGTTGTGGTTAATTCTGTAAACTTTTATCGGAAATACAAATAAACGTTTTGAATTTTTTTAATAAATTGGCTGTAAAGTTTGGTATATAAATTGCTGCGAAGTAAAAGACTCCATTGGCGCTTTTCAACATCGTTCCCTCGATTCTTGTTTATACTGAGAACATTTTCGCTTAAAAACCTTAAAAAGGGCCGACAAAAGCGTTCAATTATTAGTTCTTGACAATGTTTATATCTATTATAAAGATGGATGCGGGAGAAGCTGTTGAAAAGCACTTTTGGACGAGAATGTCAACCCTTCGAGTAAACACCGGGCATTTGTTTCCGTCCAGAAATCCCTTTGGATGTCCTCACGCCTTTCTGCTTTACTTGTCAAAAGCAGCAGCTGTTTTGCAACTCAAAATGGAAAATACTCAGCGCCTCAGCAAACAATGCTGAGGTGGAAAATTGTATTTCGAATTCGAATACCCTCGCAGTTTTTGTATTTTTTTTTTTGAAAAGTACAATTTTTAAACTCCGCAGGAAGAAATTAATTAAGAAAAAAACGAATTCTCCTCCGATGAGGTCGATTTAATTAACTGAAAATTTTTACGATTTTAAGGATTATTTGTAATCTGAGTAAATTAAAGACTTGTTTGTTTGAAAATGAATTGTATGACAAAAGTTTAAAATAAAGTTTCTGTTTTTGATAACTTTTTTCTGTTTTCCTATCCAATCCAAGTGAAGTTGGAAATTTCATTAATAAATCGCGAAGAAGTGCATAACATTATCCAGCTGATGAATTTATGGAGTTTTTAAATGAAGAACAAAATTTTTTTCAATTTTAAATTCAGCGTTTATTTAATTTAAAAATAATATAATTAACATATAATTTGAAAATACATTTCTTCTTCATAATTATCCTACAACAATAGAAAATTCTTTTGGCGAGGAGAGAAATTTAATTAATATTTGATATACGAAACCTTTCTATACCTCTGCTCTAATTGCTATTGTTCATAAGGATGAGCCTTCACGTGCTTAAGTAAGTTTTCCAACACTTGAAAATATTAAAAATAAAATATTAAACAAACTTTTTTCTTATGCTACTGAAGTGCAGAGGGATATTTTCTATTTTTTATCAAAAACCACTGGAAAAGTTTGTGGGAATAATCAATTTGAAAAAAATTATGATTTTTCTTAAATTGGCTTTATTCTCTAATTTCTTTCACTTTTTCGGGGCCCCTGATGTGAAAAATAAGGGTGAGAGGAATTACATTTGATTAAAATTTCGGTCTCTAATTGAACATTACTGTATGATAAAAACAAGTGATTTTGGTTAATGAATTAGCAGAGGCGCCAATTTAAAAATTTGAAATATTTATTCTTTAATTAAAAGTTAAATCCGTTCGGATAAGAAGCGCTCATGAGGAAAACCTTCACAATCAAGAAAATTGTTCAAAAGCAACATGGAAACCGTTCGGGAAGATTTTATCAATCTTTCCTTTCCAAAAAATCTTATCATTTAACTTTTAAACCTTTAAGACGGAATACTCAACATTTTATCAACCCCTTAAGATTATAATTAGTACAAGAACGGAAAAAGTTAGCAGGACAATATTAAACGGCACCCAATTCCGTGAGGACGCTTTCGACGCGGGTCAAACTCCTGGAACGACTCGGATGAGAGTACTTCATCTGGAGGAGCCTTGCCATGAGGTCTTTGTTGGACGATTCAAGCATCGAAATCTTCTTCTGGACGACCGACAGCTCTCTGTCCTTTTCGCGTATACTGTTTTCCAAGCTCATAACACTGAAAGAAAATCGATTACATGAGTGGGTGCACTTTCGAATCCCGGAAAACCGCCCGAAAGTGCTCACTTGACCATGAGCGCCCTCTTCTCACTGAGCGACTTCCGGTAGTCGGATTCAATCTTCTTCCTCAGTCCCTCCTCTCCCCTCACAACCAGTTTCTGATTGGTTAGCTGAGCCTGGAGACTCTGGATTTTCACCTCGAGAGCACCTGTGTCCAACTGCAGTCGAGCTTTCAAGTCCGATATCTGAAAAAGTAGTAGACAATAGCAAAGGCATAATTAATCGAATTCGAAATCATACCTGAGCCTTGCGCCTGGCTTTGTGCTGCACGTGACGAACCACAAGAGCGTTATACTTTTCGACGACTCCGTTCAGTTGAGCTTTGAGACTGTCCGCTTCGGCCTGAAGTCTTTTGATTTCCTCCAGCCTCGCCAATTCTGTTTTGGAAGCCTGTATCTGAGCATCGAGTTTCATCTGCATCCTTTCGCTGGCACCTTCGCTGAGCATCAAACTGGGAGGCGTTGAATCCGCTCTGAAATTCACACAAACATTCCCATAACTTCTGCTGAATTCTCCAAACTATGACAATGTTTTACCCGTAGCTCTGCGAGCGAAGCATTTCCCTCTCTGTGATGGATATCGATCTCGGGAGCGATCCCGTATTGTCAGGCAAATCGTCTAAATCTTCTTGGCTGGATACTTTTATTTCTGGAGGGCTGTCTGCGTTCCATGTTTTCGGAAAGGCCTGAAAAACCCCAGACTCGGTAAGATCACATGAAGAAAGGTGCTTTGGAGAGGTCCCTATTACCTTTAACGGTTCACTGTACTTCTTCTTTGAGGGTCCTGCCCTGACCGGGGAGTTCCTCCTCGGTCCGTCGAGGGTGTCCCCAGCCGACTGTCTTCTTCTTCCAGGCGGTGGACTCGGCGACTCCCTTCTGGGCCAAATCATTGACATGCTGGTTTGCATTCCACTGATTCTTCCTTCCTCGCTCGCTGTTTTATAAAAATTACTCCATTTCAGTCAATACCTTAATAACTTTATTTAAAAAGCAAAACAACTAATTACTGCAACTCAAACCTTTCAGAGTCCAATTGCACATTATAAAAATGCCTAATGAAAATTAGACTGCCAATATTTAGCTCTTTTTATAATGTCAAATAAGGATTTCTTAATTGCAGTTCATTTGGGGGTTTGTAAATCCCTACAGTTCTCTAAAATGAGAACTTTACAATTTTTCACAATGAGGTAATCTTACAGAATGAAACAAATTGTAAAGTTCCCAAAATTCAAAATTTTAAGGTTACCATAACAGTCAAGGCAATACACCCATAAAACTATTTATAAAATATTAAGCTAAACTTTATAATATTTCAGAAAGTTCTCATGCAGTTTATCCATTTACAAGACATCCATTTTAGAACTTAATTCATTCAAAAAATGAACAAAACAATTCAAATTTTCATTTATCCCAAACATTTTCAAAATATTAACCATATTTTTTATGCAAAGGAAATACCAAATGTACAATTATGTATAAGTTTGACTAAAAGAAGGCTGTTAATTGTAAGTGTTTCATTTCATAAAAGCATTAAAATACATAATTTGACAATTCTTCTTAAAATTATTACTTCATTTGAATTGATAACATCAAAATCTGAATTCAAACACTTCCAATTAACACAATGAACCCAAAAGGACATGAAATTTACATATAAAAAATACACTGGCAAGCATTTTGACAACAACAATTGAGAACATCATACATCCAACAAACCTATTTCTTTTAACTGTGATTCTCTTTCCTCTAGTTCAGCCAAAGCCTCAGATAACTGAGAAGCATTAATTAAACAATATATTTTTATTACTTTTATCCTGAGTGACTTTGATGAGAACTGAATTTTAAGGGAAAACAATTGGAAGCAGGATTAAACCAATTAGAATTACCTTGAATGCAAGCCTTTCATTATCAAGCTCCAGCTGCTTCTCAAGTTTCTCCAGTTGTGTTACTCTCTCCTTATGTTCAATGGCTTCATGTTTCAAAACTTCTTTTTCAGAGGAAACCTGTTACATAAGGATTTAAAATTAGATAAAATCAAGTTTCCACAAAGATTTGGTCATTAAATTTTCTAAAAATTTCAAAGGTAAAACCATACAAATTGAATGAAAATATTGAATTGTTATTTTTTATCCTTCCTTATTTTAATTTTCTTACTTTAATAATTTCAGCAATCAAATCAGCTTCTTTGTTAACTCCATTTAATCCACTGAGTTTGTTCAAAACTGCTATTTCTTCCATTAATTTGGCTCTGTCAGCAATTAAAAAAGCAACTTGTTCTCCCAAAGAAGCATCTGCAATTCCATCTAATCCTGATCTCTCCAGCAATGTTGCTAATGTGGCAGTCTGATGTTGGGATGATTCTAATCGTGACCTTAAGCACATAGTCTCCGACTCCAGGTGATCTGAAAGTTCGAAGATAGTAAAGAACACTGGCAGTGTATTCAAAGTCAATCTCCTGATGAAAAGTTTCTTTACCGGCACGTTTTTCCGCCAGTTCTTTTATGTGTCCCATATAACATTCCATTTCTTCCAGATCTTCGTGCTGCTGCTCGCGGAGTTTGTCAATCATTCTTCTCGAACTTCGAAGATTGCTTTCTGCGTCGACCAACCATCTCCACACATGCAACAGCTTCTCTTCCGTCTTCAGAGCATTGTAATCGAGCCCTTCTTTTTCAAACCGTTGACGCAATTCCCTCCATTCATCTTCTTCGCACTGTCCGCGAAACATTGAATTTAATTTACGTTCCCGGTTTGGGTTAAACCTAACAAAATCCAAAATAAATACTTACGACGACAATGTCGTTATTTTCCTTCATTTTTTAAGTGTGAAACAAAACAAAAATTAAAAAAAGTTTTAAACTCAAGATTTCCATTTTGCATTATATTTACAGAGCAAAAATAACTCAGAAAAACATATTATTATATACTCTACTACAGCTTAGCCAATAACTATATATTAAGCAGAAAAACTACACTCCCAATATTGGCAGCACTGCTTTATTGAAACCGGCATTCAAACACATTTCTAGTTCCACGACAACAGCCCGATAAGCATTAAACGTGGAAAGTTTTATAATTTCCCTTCATTTTTTCAGATCAAATGCAATTTCTACAGATACTTACTTAAAAATATAAAAGCAATTTTAAAGCTTTTGTAAACTCACCCGATTTATATATTAAAAATAAAATTATAAGCCTTATTTTAGACCTAAAATTGAGGAATAATTTTTTTAACTATGAAAATTTAAACATCTGAATAACTGCACATTAAAAATATCTGCATTTATAGTTTTAATGCAGATTTTAATACTGTAAACTCTCACTGTGACTTTCATATCGTAATTAAATACTATTTGCGTATTCCGAAAATAAATATATATGATCAAAAAATTAAGATTTTTACTATATATTTACATTTAATTCAGTTCATTGTAACAACAAAACTCATATTTATTGAGCTTTCAAATCACCCAGAACACGTATCCATCGAAGAATAGTTGGAAAATAATTCTGTAAAATTAACATCAATTTTTTTTCACTTTTAATTGAAAATATTTAATATAATTACAAAACTGAATAATAAGAAAAACCACTTTTTTCTTGTTTTCGACTCGAATTCTAAAAACAAACTTAAAATTTTTTCAATATTATTAAATAATATTATAAAAAATAGTCGGATTATTCGTAATTTCTCGAAACGGAAATTAAAAAAAAAAAAAGAAACAAACTTCCAAATTTTAATTTCGCTTTCATCCCTTTGAATTTTTCCCTCGAATGGGTTAACGCGCTTAAAAGAATCGAAAACAAGTCATACAATCATCACTGTACAAAAAAAGTAAAATAAAACAACTTTTATCACACAATAAACTATTTTGCCGTAAACGAAAAAGATTATAAATTTTCAAATAAATGACGTCTTGCAGAGGGGGAAGAGGAGGGAGGGGACTTGACGCCAAAATCTTGCACAGCAGAGCATTTCTCTCGGACGAATATTTTTTTCAGTTCAATTCTTTAACTTTACAGGTACCATTTTCTTCGTTTCCACGTACTGAGGCGGCGGAACTACGAGAGAGAGAGAAAAAGCAACTTTTTACAGAAACTGGCCCTTAATTGCTTCATGGTGAGTTCCTTTTGCGTTGAGAGATGTTAGTGTGAGATTAAAAAAAAAATCAAACGTTTCAGACTCAACAAATAAATATGAGTGAACAAATAAATAAAATACTGAAAAGTAATAATCAAAAGTAAAAATCCAAGACGACCTCGACAATATATGTTTGAAAAAACATTTGAATTCAAATGTGAAAAAAAATATTTCCTCCCGAATGAGTATAATTTCAGTATTTTTATTGAGGTTAATTTAAAACTCGTTTAAAAGAATGGGGGTTTAACGGTGTATTTTTAAGCAGAAATGAATTGATTCGACGATCGTAAAATAATTAATTTATTGAGTTAATTTTAATTCTTTGGAGAAGGAGACATTTTTGATAGAAATTAAAGCAGAGTGCGATCAAAGATTTTCGTTTCAATGCAATGACAGCGTTATAATTTAAATACCCTTGTTAATAATTATGTTTTATTAAGGGAAATAAAAGTAAAACCAAAAATTTATCCATTTTCCAAGGTACTATAAGACTCACTCCGAACAGTAACACTAATCAGTTCTGCAGTCACGCCATTGCAAAACAAACAAATCAGGAACTACCGGGATATTGACTGAACTTCCAAAAACTGCACCTCAAAATTTTCAGTATTATTCAAAACGTATATTTCCTTGCTTAAAAATTTGGTAGTAACAAATTTCATAAGCTTAATTAAAAAAAAAATAATTCAGAAATAAGTACAAATGAACTTTAGACACTTCACATCCCGAAAAAACCGTTTTAATTAAAAACAAAAACTTATATAGTATGTACAAGAGGCTAAGCAGACTGCGTATTATTAGATGTTAACATTTTCATTGGTCAACTTCTAATTCAGACTTTACAGATTTGCTTTCCCGACGGGAATTCCTTCACGAGCCGGAAGTTAAATCAGTCTATACCTTGGATGATTCACCCCAAAACACTCCCGCCTACGATTTCCCTTTCTCTGCAGCAGGAGTTTAAAACGTTACAATAAAAAAATTTTAAAGCAAAGGTTTGACATTCGGAGAAATCAAAAATTCATTTGCCGGGTCGCAGACTGTTGAAATACTGTCGCTTTCATTCATTTTCAATTGCTTTCCTCGCAAATTCAGAACATTTATAAAACTATTTTTTTCCTAATATCATATACATAACTGCCACCTGGCATCAATATTCTCACTTCAATTCTTCAGTCAGTTTAAAAAAACTTTATCTTAAACGCCTTAAGATATTTACAAAAAGGTTTTCCAATTCAGCATTCGTTATGTATCCCATGCGCCTGGCAACCGAAACGAATTTTAAAAATTAATGAATTCTGCTTTTCCGTATTTTTAAATTAGTTATTTTTTATTTATTTTTTAATATTGTTTTTAAATAAACGAAAGATGTACTAATAATAAGTAAAAGACTAGAGGATGTTTGGGGATGTTAATGGGGCGGAGGGGGATCTGTCGCTTGATTACGTCCGTCCACTGGTCTTATGGGTTTCCTAGAATTAGCGCGCCCGAGTGACGGAACTATGCCAGGCAGGTGACGAACCTGTTGCTGCGGAGCGAGAATTCCCCTCGCAGGAGGTACGCCTCTCACCTCAGGATGACTGCCTGACGTTGATCTAAACAGAAAACTTCTCTCAAACTCATGCCTGTCAGACGAAGCCGCCTTAAACCAAGTCAAAAGCTTCGACACGTGGTAAGAAATTACGTTTGGCAACGTCAACCTGAAAACGCTTCGAAGGAAATCTCAAGGGAAGGGCGAATTACGGGAATGCAGGGGATCGGAGGTGGAACTGGACGATGCGACCTATGGAAGTGAAACGTCATAAAAACTTAATTACCCTTGAATAGATGACTGAGTACGAGGTCCAGCCGTTTGTATGTTCGGCGATTGCCGCGTCACACGTTTACCAGCGGTTGCGCTGCTTTTCGCAACGGCTATATTTGAAGTTTGTGTCTGAAATGAGGAATCCTGTGAATTTTCCTCACCTTGCTGAAGTACGCTTTGGTGACTCGATTCAGAATTACTAAAACATTACAATGACGCAACGTCGTGTTAAATATATTCTCCATCGGTTCTCGACTGTAACTTTTAAATTCATCCATTTGATTAGACATATTTGATTAAATTACCTTGAAGCTTGCACCCCATCCGTACTGCTTATTTCATCCGAAATGCTGCTAAGATTTATTCCTACATTTCCCTGCTCTCCCTTACTCCCTGATAAATTCAGAGGATCGACGCTAGCTACGCTCAAGGCCTCGATTCCAGCTAAAGTAGAAAGGAAAAGTTCTTGGACAAATAAACTACGATCCGCTCTTTCCTGCTCCCAAGTTTGAAGTTCTGCGTCCGACATTATTTCTTCCATACATCTGAAAACAATTCGTTTTGTGTTCACATTGCGCTCGCATTTCCTCCTCATTTCACATTTGTTGGTACTCTACCTCGAAAGAAGGAACTGAGATTGTGTTGACTGCGGCTGAGTCGGAATATCTTGCACGGGAGGAGCGGCAAGAGTTATCGAATTACAACCAGACGATGCTGATTGGGTCGGTCTTCTTGGTAAGCGTTCTACTTGTTGTCTGGCAGCCTGCAAAAGAGGGTTGAATAGATGGTTAGTCCGTCTTTGAACCCCGAGAGAAGACTCGACGTAAAGTCACTCACCCTCACTTGCTGCCTTTCAAGTTGAAGTTGCATTTGAAGCTGTTGCAAAGTCGACGAAGTGGAAGCCTGCACAGCAGGACTTCTCACGCCCGAAAGCTGACTTAATAACTCAGTAATTGGGTCTACAGTCTCTCTTGACGAAGGGGACAGTCCGCCCGAAGAACTGAAGTGCATATTTGAGCGCCTTGTTCGGGGGCCAGTCACTCCTCTCGAAGTGTGCGGCATTCTGCGAACTCCGTGACGAGAAGAGGCCGGTTCGTCGTGCACAATCAACGTTAAGAAAACTACAAATTATTTTTTTTTCAGATGAAAACTCAAAAAAATTTTTTCCCCCAACAAAATCAGCCTAAATTGAAATCCAATATAAAAGGATATCAAAAATGAAATTAAATCCCTAGGTCCATTTCGATGCTCTAAAGTGAGATGTCCCGCAAAATCATCTGTAATTTGATAGCCTTCTGCACCAGGAAAACTGGCACATATTGGGCAAATCACTTCACGAGTCGTATCTGCGTGGTCCGCAGCTACATGTTCTTGAAGGGTAGCCTCTGTGAATCCCATTCTTCCACAGTAGGGGCATGTAAGTGCTTGTGGCTGCTCAGAATTAAGAGTTTCACCAGCATAGTACAACTCTGTTAAAAGCAAACAGTCAAAACCGAATACATTACAATCATTGTATGTACTTATGACAATTCCTTATTCCCATTACAACTTGAGAGTGTAAAAAAATATTCAAAGCCTACCAAAATCTGAGCGAGTAAGTATGCACTGCATAGGATGTTCTGTGGTATGACGAGTTGTGGTTGCTCCTGATTCAAAACACACAGCACATAGGTCATAGTCATAGCAAATTAGGCATTTAAACCTCTTGCCTGTAAAATTTCCTTTGAGACATGAATCACAGCTAACTCCTGTAAAAAAAAAAGAAGCATTTGCTTTAAAAAAAGCTTTTTAAAATATTATTTATTGGTTTTTCAGTAAAATATTACACATATATTAATACAATCTTCACTTCTTTAAATAAACAGTTATAATATTTAATATATTATTAAATTTTATGAAAAACAAAACTGACAGAATTTATTTTTATATTAATATCATGACCATTTTTAGGATTTCTACCTAATATTTGTTAAACTGTTTCTTTAGCTATAATTACAACTTTTGCTTTTTAAAATGTTATCCTCTTCAAATATTTATTTAAACATTTAAATGCTCAACTATTGAACAAATTAATTATTAAAATTTTATTTTTCTGAGCATATTCTTTGTTTCCAAAAAAATCTTTCCTGCTTTTATCATTTTGATTTAATATTTTATTTAAATTTTTTCCACTAATCCATTTAAAAATTTTATTCCTCCATTTTCTTAACAAAAGTTAATGACACTTTTTTTACATTAAAATAAAATTATAAAATGAAATTATTTAATTAATCATGAACTAAAAGAATGTGCATTAAAACCCCATAAGTTCATTCTTTTAATTTGCAAATATCTGCAAAAATGACAGTTTGATTGTCAACACATTTTTTTTTAAAATGGGGAAACTAAGGAAACTTGAAACTAAAAATAACCTATTTTTTCAAAATAATTGTAATAATATTTAATCCTATACTGTAAAGTCAACATCAGGGCAATATGGAGTGAATATTTTTTTATGGGTTTTTGATTAACAGCTACAGAATTATTTTTGAATTAAATTTCTAAACATTTTTTTATCTGTAAATTTACTGCATGAAATACAACTGATAATTCCAATTATACAGTAATAACTTGCTTCAAGAATGATTCTTATCAATTTTTGTATTAATTTAGAAATATGAAACTTTATTATTATTTTTTAGTATTTTATTTCTCACTAAAACGTTTAGGAATAATAATTATTATTTAGTACCAATCAGAAAATTTAACAAAATGGCTGAAAAAGAGTAGGAATAATGGAAAACCAGAAGAAAATTTCGAATTTATGTCAAATTTGATATGTCGCAAAATGAATAAGACTGGCGTAAGATTTGAAACGAGAAAGAAATATGTGTTATTAATATATTCCGTCCATCGAATTTATCAAGACAAAAACCGTAATTCTCACCATCATGTCGTGACATTTCTAACACGACGTATTGTTTCTTGGAGAAAAAAATTTTCTATAAATTCAATGTTCAATACTTCGGAACTAAAACTGTGTAGTTTAACAAATTCCTTAACTAATATTACACTCCCATTTACGAGAATTTTTAAACTATATTCTCATCACTAAAAATTCTAACCCAACTAGGCCATCATGACGTCACAAAATTTCATTGCTGTTTTCGATAATTTTAGGTTGTCGTCCTGGAGCAAAGGGCCCCGACGATATTGTATTTAGTCGATCACTAACGATCTATCAACAAGTGGTGCGGCCGAAAATGAGTCTTTCAACTAAAGCGGGCAAAGTTTTTATTTATGGAGGCAGAGGAGCCTTAGGAGCTGCTTGTGTTTCATACTTCAAGAGGAAAAATTGGGTAAATTTATATATATTATCAGAAACCACCCGAGTGAAATATCGATCCTTTTTTGATTTCTGCTGGAACGGAAATATATCTAAGAATGAAAGAATGATTTCATGAATGAAATCTAAATTTTTTTACAGTCCTTTTTTTAGATTATAATTAAAGTAGTTGTAATATTTTATAACATATGGATTTAGAATTGTAACTTGTCAAATGGTTGGCATTTCCTTGCCTCCGAGGGAGGTCATTGGAAAGGAACTTTCCTCCCAGCCAACTGTGACGAGATTACGTAACAGCTAAGCGGAAAAAACGAACTTAGCAATTATAATTAATGATTTATTTTTACAGTGGGTGGGGTCCATCGATTTGAAAGCCAACGAAGAAGCCGATGCTAATGTTCTGGTAAAACCCGAAGATTCTTGGATTCAACAAGAAGCAGCAGTCCTGGAAGAAGTTCAGAAATTACTGGAGAATAATAAGCTTGATGCAGTGATTTGTGTCGCAGGGGGTTGGGCAGGTGGAAATGCTGCCTCCAAGGATTTCCTGAAAAACTCAGAATTGATGTGGAAGCAAAGTGTTTGGAGTTCAACAATAGCAGCTAGCATTGCTGCTAATCATTTAAAAGAAGGTTATTTGGATTTTAATTATCTTTTATTGCAAAGCATGATTAAATTTTACTTATTATTCTTACCTTAACCATATGTTGGATATTAATTAAACTATTTTTACCAGACTTTGTACCCAACAATATTTCACTCTTGTTTAGCTTAACTAAAACAATGTTGTCTTGAGAATGAATGAGTGTCTTAAATTATGGAATAAATTACAAAATCTTTTATTTTCAGGAGGATTAATCACATTACCTGGTGCTAAACCTGCTCTGGAAGGCACTCCAGGGATGATTGGATATGGCATGGCCAAGGCAGCTGTTCACCAACTGACCAAGTCCTTAGGGAGTCCAGAAAGTGGACTTCCAAATGGATGTGTGGCTCTTGCTCTGTTGCCTGTTACTCTTGACACTCCAATGAATCGAAAATGGATGCCCAAAGCTGACACTTCCAAATGGACTCCACTTGACTTTGTTTCAGAGTTTGTATTTCTCATACTATAAATAAAATGTCTGTATGGTGGGACAATGTCAGAATATTTCATAATCTATTCTGGGAATTCTATTATAATTTATATGTGTTGTATGTTTTAATCAAGACTCAGAAGAGAAGCATGCAGTCTTTATTATAGATTTTAACAACAAATTCTTATTTTAAAACCACACATAAAAATGTTCAATGTATTTGAATTTTACTTCTCTTAATTTCTCTTATTAAAAACTAATGAGATGCTTTTATTTCAGACTTCTGTTCAAATGGAGTCAAGGAGTGGAGCGCCCTGGAAATGGCAGTTTGGTCAGTCTGGTGACAAAGAACAACGTCACTGAACTCGTTTTCAACTAAGAAGAAGAGAGAAAACTCAAATAATCTGTTCCTTAGTATGGATTTTGTCTGATTCAGTTTTGATTTTAAGTAAATTAATATTTTGATTCCTACTGAATGGAATTTCAGGTCATTGCAGATTACATTCAGATTTATAATATAATTGTAAAAACCTCTGAATATTTATGTAGCAAAAATACCTTTTGAAAAGTTGTGTGATTATACTAAAAGCTTTACACTTTGGTCAGAATATCATTTCTTATATTTTCAGCTGTTACAGAATGCTGTTTTGCTTTAAAAAAGTCATATTGGGGAATTTTCATCTCACTTTGGTTAAAAATTATATTGTATCTTGAAAATATACAAAGCCAAATCAAGACTGAAAGGTGTTGCCAATCAGGAATTTTTATATTCAGTAATAATTAAAATGCATTTAAATTGCCAGTTGTCATTTTGAAGGAATAAAGGTGCTTAACACAGTTGGGGCCAAATTTTTTGAATTAATAGTCATTGACATTAATTTGATGTTGAAACATAAATAACGTAGTGTAACCCTTAAAACAGGAGTAATTAGTGTACAATAATTTTTGGTGCTATATATGATAGAGAAACATAAATGTTATTGTGTTCAAATAATTTTTGAAATTGATATTATTATTAGAGGTTTTTTTGCTTTTTGAGTTTATTTTAAAATTAGTTGATTTGTTACATTTTTTAAATATAATTTTGCTCTCTGTTAATGTTTGTTTTTTAGTACCTTATTTCAATTATTGTTGAGAGGAGCAAAAAATTTGTGACTCAGGTGAAAAATATTGACGAGGAAACTGTGTGTGGAGAATCATTTGGTATAACATTCAAATTTACATATGTACCTCCATATTTTGGATGATTTTTGAACACGCGCTTCATAACAGGTTTGAATTTTTGAACACTCGTTTTGCGTTACCGTTTCACACGAGTTAGGAGTCGGGGGAGTTTTTAAAGTTTTTATGTGTAGAAATTTAAGACAATACATAGAATCTGTTTGCAAATTCCCAATCGCATCCCCAACCTCCGTTGAAAAACAATTCTGCGGCACAAAGGATTGTGAATTGGAAAAACACAGAAAGGGTTGATCGATGTGATTTCCCGCCCCTTCGGCCATGTGACTTTTCAGCGCGCTGATGAATCATATCGTTTTAAAATTTTACGACCGATTGAAAGAAAATCGTTATTCTGCGACTAACTACTTCCGATCCGGGAAAGTGAAAGGACAAACGATGACGTTGAAATTTTTTTTTTTTTTCAAAACCTTATTATAATTTCGATGGAATATCAATTTAGATAAACTTATATAAAATCAGTAAAAGAGCTTTTGTTGCTCGTATATTTTAAATTCCCGATTTTTATTGCAGAATAAATTTTATTTTTCAGTACTTCGCTGAAGATTATCTGTGTTTGTTGGATTGTCGTCGACTCCTGAAAAAGAGACAAACTGATTAAGTAAAACGAAAACGTTTTATTTGTCTTTGGGAAAGACAATGTCTTTTATAAAAGCCTTTAGATAAAACTTGTCAATTTGTAATGCTTTTGCTTTATGGATCTCTTTATGTGAGAGAACACAGTCTATTTTTATTAAGTCACGAAAAATCGAATTTAATCCAAAAACTTAATTTTTTATATGAGTTTACATCTGTGTTGTGTGTGTGAAAAAGTTATCAGATAAAAAGTCACGGCGGTGGGTATTAAATTGGGTAATATTTCAGCTCCATATAAATTATTACTTATCACGTTCGACCTTTATAACGATTTAATAAATAAAAGGTATACTGTGTGAGCAAATTTATCAAAGTGTCAATAAACAGCTTGCTCTAGCATTTACCCAAAAAGTAATTTTTCCTCGGGTTTCATTGCTTCCGTTCAAAGCAATTTCAATTTGAAATGAAACGTTGTTTGATCTGAGTCCGACCGAAAGACAAAGAAATGGTTTTCTTATTCTCACGAAGTGTTCGAACCCACATTTACCTGATAATTTCACCGACACCGGAAAGTATTTAACTGAATTCCTGAAATTCCTCACTGGAGAAGATTATTTGTCGGGAAATGATCCGATGGGCGGATGTCACGTCAGCATTTACCCGCACGTGACCACAACCCGAAACTTGAGAATGTGAACAATATTCATTCGGGTTTAAACTGAAATGGACACAAAACTTTTTCGGAGTTTTCCCCCCTCTAAAAAGGAACATTTATTAGAGTCAAAAGAAAATGCGAGAAATTTCCTCACACCGATAACTTTTATTTTAAAAGGTTATGTTCGCCATAAAATGGCTGCGGGTGCAATAACAAATCCAAAGTCAGAATTCTTACAGTGTCCGAATGGGCGTTTTTTGGAATCGTCTGTAATTACTCAAAGCATTTTCGCATAGGAGATCTCAATTTATGAATTTTATGTGAAAGACTTCGTGAGGACTTTAAACGGTCTGATTACACTCAGAGTTTTCGTTCGGTTTCAATTGAGGAACGCCTCTTGAATTAATTCGAGGTTTTTCTCCGGTGATAATGAATCAGAGAAATGTCAGAGACAGTGGCCCAAAGTGAGACTTTCTTTTGTTCTTCATTCGGTCTCTTTGAAATTCTTAAGCTTAATTGTCCGAATTCGGAGAGGATTTTACACCCCTTTCCCCAAAAATATTCAATTTTCGTGATGATATTACAGCGAAACACCGAAATTTGGAGATTGTCGGCTTTCACCGGTGAATGTTTGTCGTTTGGTATATTTCTGAGACACACCGGTAAATGTTGACATATCTGTGATTGTCCGAATGTACAACAATGTATACTCCATCTTTCACCGACATCTGTTGACATTCACCGGTGAAAGTCGACATTCTCCAGATTTCGGTCATTCACTACAACGATACAATATTTCAAAATTACCCTGAAGCCAAACTACTACTCCTTCTAAAGAAACATCCCTCATCTAAGGACTTAATTAAATTACATCAGTTTATATACAGAAGTTTTCCTCTAAACGAATGAAAAGACAGTAACTTTTATATTTTGTAATTTTTAATGTTAATTTGTCATTTTTATATGTAAAACGGGCATTCAAAATCAGTAACTTCATTGCATTTTATTTTTTACAACGTTACAATTAATTATATTTATATTTTTATGTCTTTTTAACTTATAAATCTAAATTTAATTTATTGATTGTTTTATTTTATTTCATTTGTGTTATGTTTCTATTTAATTTATATTACTAAACGTTAGTTTTATTTAGCTTTTTAACTTATTTTTAACTTACTGACTGTTAAGATTTTATTTAATTTTAATTATGATATTTATTTAATCTATGTTATTTATTGTTTCTTATTATTGTTTGTGTTTTTAATTGTTTAATTGAGTTATAATATTATATTTAATTTATTGACAATTTTTATGATATTTATTTAATAGGGTGTCCCTTATTTTTCGAAGTTTTTATTTTACAACGCACACCCCCTAATTTTGTTCATTTGATTGTAAAACACTAAAAAAAATTTTTTTACGTAATTTGAAGGAGTGGAACCCGTGCCTGTAGGAACCTGTAGGAACACCCCTTATGCGCGGTGAACGCCCATTGTTATTCTCATACAGTTTCGTATGAGAATTAATGCGAATTGCTTCGTTTTTCTAAAATGTCAGGAGAGATAAGAAGTGAAAAAAAAAATATTTTCTTCGTTGGTGGTGTAAATCATCAAATATAGGGTATTATAAATCAATAATAGGGTGCGAAATTACCCTTCGATCGCCAACTTTTCGCGGTTTTATTTTTTAACATTCGCAAAGATAAATAAGCACGAATATTGTCATTCGGGAGTGCCTTTTATTCTGGGAAAAGACTAGAATACCAACTAAATGCTCTGTGCTGCTCTGTGTAAGAAAGCTTGTGGATTTACATAAGGTCTGGCGAGGCCTCCAAGAAGACCCCGGCATGCTCTTTAAGCTCTTTAATAAGCGCCAACTGAATGGGTTTAAGAAAAATTTAGATAATTTATTTGATATTTTAGAAAAAATTTGATACTTTAGAAAAAACCTGAAAAAAGAAAACTTTGGTGATTCCGGAAAGAGATGCAGTATGTCCCATCGAAAGAAGAGATGTCTGTCACTCTGTATGCTATGTGGTACTTCATCCCTTATATTATATTATGGGGACTATAATTATATTTTTCTTGCTTTAGGAAAATCTTTGAGCGATTTTGTATCCCAAAAAAGCAATGAGTTATTTTGTCGTTTAGAAATTTACGCCAGTTTTCTTGAATAAGACGTATCTTTATGGGATGGGAATGCAGCACTCTGCATACTGTATGTGGAGGCCAAAAAGAAAGTTTATTGTTTAAAAGCAACGAATGACATAACTGAAAGAGCCGTTAAACTGTTTCAGGATTTCCATGGCCTAAAAACGGCAGATGAGGAACAAAAAGAGTTCCCATTAGGCTTTGTAGGGGAACACAGAAAAATTTAGCCATACTGTAAAAAAGGAGACTTTAAAAAGAAAATATTCTAAGTAATGATATACCAATTTTTGATACTAATAAAGTAAATTTTCATTGGAGCTAATATTTTCAGCAACATTTACCCGTTTTATCAATACTGAAATGATTTTCTTAGAAATTATTAAGTGGTCGAAAAACATATGTTTTGTAAAACTTTGAGGCGCTACAGGCACGGGTTAAACTAAACGTATCAAGTTAAAATTTTATATTTGAGTAAAGACTAGTATATAGAACAAAATTAGGGGGTGTGCGTTTTGATAATCCTAAAAAAATTTTTTTCGCCAATATAAGGGACACCCTATTATTTAATCTATGTTATTTATTGTTTTGCTTATTTATCTTATTACTTTAAAAGCCATAGCTGATCTGATGCCTGTTTTTCTTTTGTGCATAATTTATAACTTTGTAAAAAAAAAATTGTTGCATATACTCCATTAATGCCCTCGGGCGAGATAAGGGTAAATTATTATATTATATTATTATATTTCAAAATTACACTTTCCACTTATTAAAGATTAAAACATTTGCGAATGTCTCACCTAAAGAGGTCGCCATTTTAAATCCCAATTCGAATACCACCGTTTATAATTAGATTTCATGTTTAGAAACATTTTGAAAGTGCAATAATTAGTAGTGTTAAAGTAAAAATTAAAATTATTTTTCCTGTAAATAATTTATCCCTTATCGTATAAAAAAAAAATTAACGAAAATTGAAACCAAAATTACCCCAAAGGAAAAAAAACGGAAACGTTTAATTAAGTTGTTATTTTCGACATTAAATTAACGCCAACGTTTTGATTTTTTTCCACACACGTGGTTTATGTTTCTATGATTTTTCCTATGAAAAGGATAATTAAATGTGCACCCACCGAGATGTTCTTAAAGCCTCACTGTGTGTCTTTTGCCTCTCGGATTAAAGCTGTTCCTCTGCTATATATACGTCTGGTCCGAATTGCAAGAACTTTCTGAGCTTCTCTGCCTCATCGGTCTCCTCAACGACCACGTGGCTGTATTCTTCGCGTACCTGAGTCTCTGTCGTGTCAGCTTCTGCAAAATTAAAAACCGTCACCGATTTGTTTGTCGAATCTACGACTGCCGTATTTACCTGACTGGGTTTGGATCTGAGAGCGTGCTGATACTTCCTTCTAATCTGTCTTGGACAGCAAACACACAGTATTCTGGCGAAAGCCCTGGAACGAAACCAAAACGAATCAGCAATCGATATTCTCGGACAAGTTCACCATGTTTTATTAATTTCGCTTAGAGTAATCGATAAAGTTCATAATGGAAACGAAAGACGATTTATTTTTTGCATAATTTGAAAATTAATAATCTCCCCTAACTCTGGGAATATCTCATTAATAATTAAATACAAAGTCATGCAAGCTTAAAAAATTTAAGAAATGCAAAATTTACAATTTGACCGAAGGTCGTCCGATTTAAATATATATATAAAAAAGACGAGAATTTCCTGAGTTTCCGCAATTCGAACTATTCCCCATAAAATGAGCTTTTTCTCATAAAAAATATGCTGTCGTTGTTTTGAGCCCATTCTGATGCAGACTTGGACTTTTTAAAATTCCTTCACATAAATTGAATTTTAATTTTTTTCAAGACAAACGACCACTTACAGACGCTGTAGAAACTTTCTCATTACATCAACTGTAGTGCCCTCTCCTAAATTCATTAAAAATCCGTAAAAAAAAGACGAAAAAGCGGAGAAATTGTCGTTCTATTATTTCCGTTAATTAACAAAACACAGAAAAAACGAAATTAAGAATTCTAATATTGAGTCGAGTTAATTAATTATATTTTTTTGAGACGAAACAATCCATTCATGATCTCATACACTGCTGTTGTTGCTCATTGGAAGCTTTCAAAAGAACATAAAACACTCTCCGGTTTGCCCCAGGTCAAAAACTACCCCCGTTCTTCCAATTCGACCAAAAATTTTAATCACGTGCGTCAGAAATTTGCGGGGGATCCAATCAATGGCGAATCCAAATTGAAAAAGAAAGAAAGCAGTCGAAAATCGAGCGTTTGCTTTCCACGCACGCTTCCCATAATCAACTACTCAAATTACACTTTTTCAAGCAGAATTTAAAAAAAAAAAAAAGGGGAATAGATCTTTTCATGATAAGCCTAATATCTGCGGGACGTTATTAAACCCGTTCGGTTCAAAAGAGAAAAAATGAAGAGATCGGAATTATTTGCGGGATTTTCGATAGAAAAAAAGATGGCGCGATTTGAGGAGCGAAATTTAATTTTTGGGCAGTCCATCGTCTGTCTTTCGGAGATGTTTTAAATCTTAGAAAGAACCCACCTGAGAATACACCGATTGGAGTTCAACTGCGGTTTTTCTGCTGTTGGCAACACTGTAATCCATAGATGAAAAAAACCGGAAACGAACAGATAACCGTCATCAGTGGGTTTCCATAAAGAAATGACAGAATTAAGCGTAGGAAATCACATTTCTGACGTGGAAAATGTCGCCGAGAACGGTTTAATTTCCTAAAGACTATAAATTTGGATCGTGATAATAATTTATAATAAAACCGCCGGCGATGGGTGCAAAGGATTACCCGTAATAAAGTTCTGACGCCAACAAATTCTTAACTACTTTTAAAGGGTGGAATTTATTTTTCAGAAACGTTACCATTGCGTTCTCACCCCGGAATAATAATAACTTGGAATAATTCCTGAGGAACCAAATGAGCGCCTTAAAGAGAATTAAATATTTTCGCCAAAGGAGAGACAAGAAATTGCAGTTTTATGGCATCAATGCAACCAACGCTGTGTTTTAATTGCAAAAGAACTCTAAATGTTTGCAGTTTGGAATCTTTCGGGAAAAGTGATAAACTCAGAGATGAGATCTTTTATTTCCGGAAAAACAAAATACACAAAATATTCACAGAGTGCATAAATGTCGCCTTTTAGCGAAACCGAATTTCAATTATGGTATAAGAGTTCAGGGGTCAAAAGGTTATTCCCAGTCTGCCTCTTTGGATGCAATGGAAATCGAAGCTTTCGACTTTTGCGAAAAGTAAATATCTGTCGCAGCGGTTTTTGTTTATTTCCAAACAGAAACACTATTCATAGTTTTTTGGGGATTTCTTAAAAGTTTGACGGGAAAATTGATTCTCATCATCGTAAAAGCTTTTGCACTGCCATAATTTTCCAACAGCGAATTAAACCTGAAAGAATAAAATCATTTCTAAAATTTATATTCACACGTTTGATTTTTTTTCCCCCTCCCCGAAAGTGTGGTTTTTCCTTTGCATATTTTCCCCCACAGAAAAAACCATAAATAAAGTGTTAATTAATAAGTAGCGTCGCGTGCGCGGATAAGGAGAGTTCGTGCGGGAATTTCCCGATCTTTTCACGGTCAATATCGAGTTCCGTAATCATATATTTCACGTTATTATCACGAAATCATCTATAATCTTGTTATTATGAAAGGAGAGATTTCATCGACATTTGTAAAGGGTTGAACGGGGGGAGAAAAAAAATCCAAAATCTCGGGTCACGGGATGAAAAAGAAAGGGGATGGAATAAAATGACAGGTTTTTACAGCTTCTTAGGGTCGACTGACCGGAGTGATTTCCAACTCTTTTCATTTGAATGGGATTCACATCATTTGATCATTTCATTTTTGCAGATTCGAATATTTCTTTGTTGTGAGAGAAAATTCACCCCGGCCTAATCCCGGTCGAGCAACAGCAGAAAGTCGTTTTCACGTAAGGGACATTCGTCTTTGCTCGAACGCCTCGTTTAACTCTAAGAAGGAGGGAAAAAAATGTTTTCATTATTTACACTGACACTTCCATTTACCGGTTGGGGCAATGGAGTGGGGCTGAGAAATGCAAAAGTCGACTGATTTTCCCCAAAAGGATTCCGCAAAGAGTTTAATCAAAGCGGGGCCCAAACATCCGCTTCCGTATTCGGGACACGCCAATTCCTGGAAAAGTTATTTTGCTTTGACCGCCGACAGACTCTGTTATGATTTAACCCTTTGCGGTCGTGTGTCTACTCTCAGTCACCAATGCCTTTTTACCGTTCCGGTCGTATGTCTGCTCTCAGCCACCACACAAGAATCTTATACTGTATGCATTCCTATATCAGTTTAACCCTTTGTAGTCGTATGTCTATTCTCAGCCACCACAGGAAGGAACTATACAAATATATACGAATCTTATACTGTATACATTTCTCTATCAGTTTAACCCTGTGCGGTAGTATGTCTACTCTCAGCCACCACAGCAAGGAACTGTACGAATATACACGAATCTTATACTGTATGCATTCCTACATCAGTTTAAACTTTTCCTCAATTTCTATTAAACCTTTTCATCAATTAATACAATTGGAGATGACAAATTTAATACAAACAAAGATACATTGTAGAATTCCAAGGAATATTTTATAAATTGTAATTAGCAGTAATTATCATATAATTATAATTATCTAAATTATTTAGCAGTAAAATCACAACAGAAGATATACAAAGACGAGACACCCTGAAGAAGAAAATAGAAAGCACCAGTTTCCAGGAAAGAGCCAAAATGGAAAGAGGAACGAAATGGACAGAAAAAAGAAAGGAAGAACACAGCAAGAAGATGAGAGAGTATTGGCAGAAAAGGAAAGAGAAGGAACAATAGAAAAGAAGAAGAGCAAAAGGTTGAAACCAACGTAGTGCATAGACGGCCCAAGCGAAAAAAAAAATTCATCAGTAATTAGAGATTGTCTCTTGTTAAAATATGACCAAATATTACTGAATATTACTGAATATTACTGAATATTAGTGAATATTATGTATATGTATCCCTGCTCTTTCCAAAGAAATTAATTCCGACCAATAGATCCCCATCCCCAAATTTTATACGACCGCAAAGGGTTAAGGAATTTATACCGGGGGGAGAGCGGAAGGAACCTTAAAAAGGTTTGCGAAAAATTATTATCCGGAAACCGATAAATTTTTGCCTCGTTTGTTAACAATTTCGCAGTTAATGGCGGACGTCGCGGGCGATTTATCGCGGTGGCGAATTCAACGAGCCATGAAGGTAGAGAGGATCGCCGCTCAGTGAAGGTAGAAAAAGTAGTGGAGGAAAAGGCGGGGAGAAAACGAGAACGGAATGATAAAGATAAAAGTGAAAATACTGCAGGGGAATTCCATTACAAATAAATACAATTGTGAACTCGTAAACACGCGAAGAATATGATTGTAAAACATTCAGCAATTAACACCTCATATCAAAGAAACAACGAATTAACCCTTTTCTTTGCAAAACTTTGGCGCCCAAACGACCCAAACCGATGAAAAATAAACGGGAAAAGTCGGGAAGTAAATAAATAATGATGAATATATGAAAATAAATCCGTAAATTTAAGAAAATAAAATAAAGTCGTGAAGCAGTGGAAATGCCGGAACGAGGAAGGGAAACGACGCCTCCGGTATTTATCTTGAAAAGTTTCTGAGTTCAATTTAAAAATCCAGCCAATATTTCACGAAAATAAAACTTTTCTTCACCCCCATGGACCACCTCATGTCCGCCTTTCCGCCCTTCGGCTTTCTCTCAAATAAAAGGAGTCTGGAAGGTGTCCAAACTCCGAGAAGGTGCCCCGTTTCCCTTTCCTTTTGGCATTTGCGAACACCGCAAAAAACAATAAAGAAAAAACATTTTATCCGAGAAAACTTTTACCTCCAAAATTCAACCGTTAAACGAATTCGAGGGTGTAAATTTTATTTTGAGAAAAGCAACTTGAAATGAAGTGGGGGAAATTTTTTAATTAATTCAACTCTCATTTTAATAATTTATTAAAGAAAACACCATCTTAAAATTCAGTCTCGAGTCCCTTAATAGAAATTAAAAATCTTCAGGTGAGCCAAATCGTGTGTTTCTGTCGAGTCGGCAAAATGATATGGAAAGCAGAAGTGAAAGAAAAATAAAGATTTTAGTCGGGACAGTGAGGTGGGTCGGACGTTTAAGGGCAAACGGGAGATAAGGACGAAAGGTGCATTAGTGAAGTGAAGAAGCTGAGGGGTGACGGGGAGGCGGAAGGGGAAGGGGTGGGGGAGGGAAGGCCGTGACCGGATGTCATGAGAGGGATTTTCTGAGGACAGAGTTCTTTTCGAGGACGTCTGCACCAGGCGGAGTTTTGACAGCAAACAAAACTTTAAAACTTTGGTCTGAATGCAAATGACTGGGGTGTAGCAAAAACCTTTTTCGTCTCTACAGAACTTGAGTTCAAAATCTAAGCAGAAGGTGACTAAAAGTTTCTGAATTTAACCCGTTAAGCGGCTGTAGTGCTTCCTGTAGTGACCACTTATTTTTGCAGCTGGCGTATATATACGTCATATCCTTTGTATAATTTTTTTAACATCATTTCCATTATATCTTATGTTTTTATTAATTCATTTTATTTTATTTTATTTATTATTTTATTATTAGAATATTTTATTATAATTTTAATTATTTTAATATATTAAATTAAATTTACAATTTTATATATTAAATTACAAATATATTAAATAATAATTTTAATGTATTTTATATTATTTTTATTATGATTTTATTATTAATATTTATTATTATTTTATTATTATTTATTTTCATTATTTTATTTTAAATTATTTTAGGTTATATTTATTACAGCTTATAAAATATTGTAATAAAAGTACAAAGTTAATGTATACACATTGAAAAGAAGAGAAAAAATGAACAACACTTTATGTATCTTTATGTAAACGCACAGTAATGCTCCTACTGTCCCTCTATTACCAGAAACAATCGAACGTACATTATTAAATAAACCAAGAAAAATCATTTGACGTATAAATACGTCATAGCCACTACAGTGTATACAAGAGATCAAGCGTATATATACCGCATATCCGCTTAACGGGTTAAGAAACACTGAAATGCCACTTGTTATTGTCGTCTTTAGGGCGAAGTATTTTATTGAAATACTACCATTCGTTCAATGGGTCAATGGAGAATCATTGGGAAATCCTAAAAAAATCTGTTTCGGAAATTATCAATTACATGGAAAACTACAACTTTCGGTTCTGTAACTGAAAAATGTTTCCTCAAATGGCTGTTGTTCGGAAAAGGACTCGAGAGTTTGATCCAATAAATTTGAGATGCTTTCGGAATGAAACGTTAAATAAAACAGATCATTTATCTTTTGACAGTGGAGAAGATCGTTAATAAATTCGAAAGAAAATGGCCGGTTACTTCTTCGATCCTTTTATCTCTAACCGACGACACTGTCTTTCTATTCTTCTTTTTCATAACGCCTTCTCCTGATTTAGATCAATATTTCTTCCACTTCATCTGGCAGGTCGCTGTCATTTTTCTTCGCGTCTTTTCTTTAAAAAAATGGAATGCGCATTATCGCTCTTCCGAATCGCGATATTTTAATTCATAGTTTGAGAGGCAATTCCTTTCGATGCCAAGTTGAATTTGCTCCAGTTAATCGCCATTCTAAACGAAATCAAAAAGCATTCGAAACACTGCAGTGAGTCGGATTTCAAAGTCTCATAAAACATTTCCGAACGTCACCTTTTTATTCCCTGAATATCCTTGACATGCAATATTATTGGGGAAAAAACGGAATACATGTAAAAATTATCCGGAAGAAATTTCGAATTTAAAAACCCTTCACCGGTCGTAAAGTTCAGCAAAAATAAGGAAAAAACGGTTTTACGAAATGATTTCATTCCTCCGGTTTTTGAATCACGAGGTTAAAGATGGAAATCTAGACAAAGATGACTTTTTTCATTTAAAGTGTAATTTTCTCTAAGACCTCCCCCCTTCTCCCCAACTCACCCTTTGTTCCCATGCATTTGATTTCAACGCTGTACTAATTGGTTAAACAAAATCTCTCCTTCTCCGCCTTCCATTTTTCTTTTGTTTTCTCGTTTTCATTTTTCAACGGTAAATTTTATATTTACTCGTTTTAGTGTTTGTTTAGTAGGCGGTTCGGAGTTTCACGCCTACCGAGCTGAAAAATTTCATACCGGACTTACCTTAAAAAAAGAATCTTAAAAAGATAGAAACGATATTCGTTTTTGTAAGAACTGCAAAATGGCCGTTATGAGCTTCTGCTTTTTTCGGTTGGCTGCACTGATTTTTTCCCGCGCTAAATGATTACGACCAATTCGAATCTAACGGAAAATTGAGTTTGGTCAGAATTTAGTGAGCAAAGACTCCTTTCCAAAATGGTATAAAGTTTAATTTTGCATGCGAGGAGAACTGAATAATTCAAGCTTTTCCAGGAGAGGAACACAAAAAATGGCTTTCCTTTTCGGATAACCGAAACTTCTCCGAAAGGGAAGCACGAAGTGACTAAACTTGCCCATTAATTTTGTCTACCTGGAAAGGGAGGGGTGTGCGAACGAGATAATTCATAGCAAAGGCCAGGCGTCAGCATTTCCCGTGCGAGAGGTAAATATTATAGAAACCCAAACGGAAGCAGAAGGAAAGATGTTTCGCCAAACATTAAAGCGAAAACAGCGGGAAAGTTTTCTCTTTTGTTTTTTCTTCTTCTTCTTCTTCTTCTTTCCAAAGTGCTTCACTTCCTTAGTTTGATAAAATCAAAAGAAATTTCCGGAACTTCTCATCTTTCAAGAGATTCATTCTTACGTTTACTCAACGAACATTTATTCTTATTCGGGGAATATGGCGAAAGCATTCGAGAGAGAATTGACGAGTTTTGTTTATTAGCAGAATCGATGAAGACTGAAAAATTTTTGGTTTCTTCACCCAAAATGGGGGCAAAATAATAGGGATTGGCAAATAGGAAATGGCAAATAATACTTGGTCAGCAGTTCGATGAAAAAAGCCGAAATTCTTCTTAATTTTTAATGTAAAGCAATATAATGGGTGCCTCCTGAACGAGTAGCTGAAATAATAGTATACTTTGGTATAGTGCTTTAAATAGTATATAGTTATAGTATAGTATAGGTATAGTAATAGTTTAATAGTATACTTTGTAATATATTCCCAAGGAGGAGAAAGCACTCATCATTTTTGTATGCAAAATTTAAATTGATTGAAATTAAATTAGTTTTAATTAAATTATAACACATAAAATTAAATATATAATAAATGTAAGGCATTTAAAATCAATAGCTTTATTGTAACCAATAGATTATTTTTTTTTACTATTTATAATTTACAAAGTTATAATTAAATATATCCCCGTTTTTACGTCTATTTAACTCACAAATTTATATTTAATTTATTATTTGTTATTTTATTTTATTTCATTTTTGTTATGTTTTTTATTTAATTTATGTGATGTTATTTAATGAATTTATGTTACTTAACGTTAGGTTTATTTAGCTTTTAAATTTATACTTAACTTATTGACTGTTAATTTTATTTAATTTTTAGTATAATATTTATTTAATGTTTTGTTCATTTAACTTATAATTTTATTTTTAATTTGTTAATTCTGCATATTTTATTTACTTTAAAAATTATAGTTGATCTGGTGCCCGTTTATCTTCGGATTTATACATAATTTATAACTTTGTTTTAATTGTTGTTTATAAAAAATTTGTTGCTTATACTCCCTTAATGCCCTCGGGCACAGTAAGGGTAAGTTATTAAATAAATATTATAAAATATATAATTGTAAAAATTTATAATTATTAAAAATTATATAAATTTATAATTTTTATAAAAGGGTAAATATTATATTATATTAATATAATGTGTGAATGTGAATTTTATTCGAGAAAGTAATGTCCGAATAAAAAAGCCTTTAAACGAATTTCCATTTGTATTTTTTTTGTATAACCAACATTATTCTTTCTTTTCGATAAAAATGAATTGCTTATTTCCAAAGAAAAAAATTTTTCTTTAAGAAAGGATAAAAATTTATTTCCGACAGTCGAAAACAAGAGCGTTTCCTAAATGTTTTAAAGTGAACAGCGATAATAATAACTCATCCTAATAACGTCCCTATAAATTACGTTCGATATTCCCTCCCCCATCCGAGGGAATATCATCTCTGCCAAAAGTCCGGCTCATATTTCTCATGTTTTTACCACAGGGGGTGACACTACCACAACTCAACATGTTTCTTTCCCATATTGGGAAAATAAAGAATCACTAAGGTCATCTCCATTTTTAATTAAAAGATTACTTTTAACTCTTAGTGGCAGAGCAATTTAGAGCCCTGAGTGCTGAGGTATTATATTGAAAGTTTACAAAATATAATTATACAAAATTGTAATGGCATTAACTGCAATTTTTATTTAAAAAAACACTCGTTTTAATTAAAAATTTCACTAGGAGATATCTCATATTTGGCACTCAAAGGGTTAAACATATGGCGACTCTTCCCTGAAGAACTTCCGGTGTTGACATTACCGGATATTCTTCGAAACACGTCTTTCCCTACGTGACATCTGTTTTGAAGCAGATAATCTCATCGGGTGAGGAATTGAGAAAGAAATTTAAAGGATTCTGTCAAGTACTTTCGAAATTAGATATCTCCCAGTTCCTTTCGCATGATAAAAGAGGTGGTGTTCCTCCCTTCCCTCCCTCTCAGTCGGGGAGGGATGAATCTTTCTGTCCCCTAATTGAAAATCCAAATCACTAAGCCGAGGGGATATAAAAACTGTTATTAAACCCCGCGTTGGAGTTTCAAACTCATAATCAGTTTAATAAAAATTTAATAGCAGTTCACTACTCTTTGGAGCATGTTGCCCCCGGGGTTATGTTGTCATTCAGCCTCTTTTGCCTACACTTCGCGTTGTGTAGGCTTTTGAAAAATTCACACCTCCTCATTCGGAGACCTCAAGACAAGTTGCGGTTCTTCGCTACCGTCTTAAAACTGAAAAGCCTCCCTTTCACTACTTTAAACCCCATTGCCTGCCACACTCACATACTCAAAACCGCTTTAATTAATTAATGATTGCCGAAGGCGGAAATTGTCGGCATTATAACAAAGGGCGTAAAAATGGCGCTTAAACCAATGTGAGACCCACTTCCGGTGCTTTATTTCTCGCAATATGGCCACCGGAAGTGATTCTTTAGCTGCGGTTGCAGTAAAGGTCAGTCGACAGATAAATGCGACGTTGAGTTTTGCGGAAACTTGCAGGTCCTTCGGGCCTAATTCTCCCGGTTATTAATGGTAAAACTTTTCTTCTTTATCTTTTCGTCCCCCAGCTTTAGAAACTTTATTTTTTAACCGCAGTCTGTATCTAATTTATAGACGGTGTAAAAGCAAAAAACCACTTCCGAAGGTTTTATTTATTTTCAGAGGTGTTTTTACCCTTAATTTGTAAATATCCATTCACCACACTTTTGTATTTCAATTTCAGTGCTATGATTTTCTTTTCATCCCCCTTACGGAAACCTCCCTTCCCATACATTCGGTGTAATAATATTTAAATATTCAAATTCGTTTCGCCCTAAATTAATAATCCTTTTGGTTTATTTTTGGTTTTTTAATTTGAAACAGTTTGAAAAGCTCTGTTGTAATGATTTCATTGTTTTCATAACCCGTTCTCTCTCCATAAAGTATTTCTCTTTTTTGGGTCAAATGTCTTCCTCCGTTCAAGGCAAAAGTCCTGAGGACTGAGTATAAGGGAAACAAACAACCCCCTTCGCATCCTACTTCCATTTCTATCTTCGGGAAGAATTTAAAAGGGAAACTGCGATATTGAGAAATTGAAACTTAAGGAGTTTAGAGGGTGGGGGAGGGCGGGGGAGAGGAAGCCCGTTTAGGAGGAAGAGCTCTCGTCAAAGTGGAACGAAAGAATGTTCATGAAATATTGAACAAAAAGCAGTCAAAACTTCGTCAGCAGTAACAGATGTGGAAGGAGAAGCGTATGACAACGGAAATTCTCAGTGAGTGAGTCGGTGACTTTCTCCAAAGAAACCCCATTTTGGACTTATCAATTTTTTTCATTCTCAGCCACCACTGCCTCCACAATCTGCAACAAAGGATTTTCAACTGAAAACAATAAGCGGAGTTGAGAAAACTTTCCGGATTCGAGAGGAAACCCCTTTTTATATTTTAAAGGACCTTCGCTGCACCCTTAAAAAACAGTTTGGCTTCGCTTGCGCCGTGTTTTAGCCTAAGGGGAACTCAATAACGGAGGCGCAGAAAACCTTTTCAGAGGAACAGACAACGAGGGGTGGTGACTGTTTCCTCCTCGGGGGGTCGCCACCCCCCTTTCATCCCTTAGTCTCAGCCATAAATATATTTCCGCGCCTGAAAATCAAAACTCGTGTGTGCGTATCATAGGGATGAAACGTGAAATCTTTTTTTCACTGTCAATTTTTTTATTTTTAAATTAAGCATAAATCATTGAGCAAAAAAAATTCCATCTTCGCTTTCGTGAATATTAAGATAAACTTAAAATGGATGATTTGATTCGATTACGATGATCAGTTCATGTTTTGTGAAAATAAATAATTCTGACTGCTTCTTCATTTCCTTCAAACGTAGGCTTTAAACGAATTTCTTAATTTTTATCTTTGATAAGATTAACATTATTTAAAATTAAAAACTGAAAGAACAGCTTTTCGTTTTTGATAAGTTTTCACGATAGGGATTTAAAATAAAATAAATGACAACCGCCTTTTATATCTCTTTGGACCCCACTCTCATTTAGAGTCTTTCAAATGAACCGTTTTTTTTCGAGGGGGGGAGGGGGGGGGGATCCGCAGTTTACCTGGAAAGTATCGCAGAGAGTTCGTCAAACAAAAAGAAAGGGGGAAGTGAAAGGGTTAAATTCCGCCATCTTTTCCCTTCCTTCGCCTGCGATTGACGGGCCGTGTTTTGAATCGAAAGGACAGAGAAAGACATGATTTTTTCAATTTTAATCAAATCTTCGTAGAATGATTAAATATTTTCTTTTAATTCAACTCGAAGTCCTTCAACTAACAACCTCTTATTGAAACGTTTTGTTTTACCGCGGATTAAAACATCTTCAGGAGTTTAAATGAATAACGATGATTTTCCCTTCGCAATGATCCTTTTTTGCTTCTGTGCGACAGTTTTGATTCTCTTTTTTTTTTTTTTTAATAATAAGAAACTCCGATTATTGTCGGTCTCCACGTGATTTACATTTTACATGAAATTAATTTCCCTTTTGAGGTTGCAAATTATCACCGGAGATTGCAATATTGTCTCGTTGTAGAGTTTTAATTACTTCGCCCCGATTCGTCATCAAAATGCATAATGAAACAATGAGTCTTTATTACCCATCTTAACTCCGTTTTCGGTTGCAAACCGAGTAGGCGCGGTGAATTTAACGGTTAATTCGAAATGTCAGAATACGACAGAAACATTCGGCGCCGAACAAAATATTAAAAGGCGGTTTTGAGCTGAGATTTAAATTAAGGTTATGCATTACATCTTTAGTGAGCGAATGAAAAGCTCACGAAATAAAAACTGTACATTGTAAAACGATGGGGGGGAAAACAATCGTTAATATTCTCTAATATTTGCATTTCAATTAATATCGGTTTTCTCTATTCGTTAATGAAGTTAATTCATTCGTTTATTTGATTGCTTTCCTACATAAAATTAAGCTAACGGTTTTCCTTTTCTCCGAAACCACCGAAAAGAATTAATGCTTATTCAGATGAATATTTGTTTTTGGAACCGTCAGTTTTTCTTTTTCAAAAATGAGCGACTTCACAAATTTGTAACGGACAGAGACACAGGCATAAATATTCAGAGAGAGAAGAGATAAAAATGAATAAAATTAGAAAAAGGCAAGAGGAAATACAAAAATAGTCTGAAAAAACAGCGAAAATTGTAAACGAGATTAACTGCAAAAAATCTCACGAGAAGAAAAGAAACCTACAAAATATATTGGCTGTGAAAATAAGATAATAATATACAGTAGCGCTCAAAAGTATTTTGACAATACAAAATTAAATTTTTTCTTGATTATTTATTTTACTGTTTTATTTAGTTATTAATACTATTAATAATATATTTGCCGTCCTTCGGCATTAAAAAAATAAATTATAACATAAATGTAGTATAAAACA
>JAQIBA010000119.1:0-19932 GCA_028293925.1 Brueelia nebulosa | reverse complement strand
TAAATATGATAAAAACAAAAAGAGCGGATTAGGGGGGAGAGAAAGGGTTCGGGGCTTTCAAATCTCATCCATTTGTCATTTTATTCATTGTGGACTGGATATAAAAAGCATTATTTACACTCGAGAGAAAAAGAAAAATTTTTCACTAAAAGATGATAAAAGTTTTTTCCAAGTTTTCGGGGTGAATCCATAAAGAAAGAATTTCGCTTTGTACGAAAGGGATGCGAACAATTGATGCATTTCCGGGAAATCTTTCGGCTTTCGTAAGTTTGAACGGATTAAAAACGGAGCCAAAATTCGGTTAAAAGTTTAAGCAACACCTACATGGGAATCCCCAGTGAAATACTTTATTCATCAATGGGTAAATCGCAGCAGAAGAAACAGATGTGAACACACAGACGACATTCAATAATTGGATTATTTCTACTTTTGGAAAAGAGAAGACAACAGAAGAGGTACAAAAATCCAACCGAAATTTCCCTCAAAGTGACTAAAAAATAAGGAAACTGTTTCGAGAAACATCCCTTCGTGAAGGTTTAAGAGGGAAGATAATTTATCAAGGGTTGAAAATCCGCCCCTAAATATTGCCTAAGTCAAAATTATTAATTTTTATTTTTTTCTTAACTTCCGTCGTTGTATTAAAACAGCGACAAGTGCATAAGAAAAAAACGTCATCCCATTATTAAGGGTTTACCTTAAATCCTTTTTTTTGGATGAGGGAACTTAAAGCCTAACGTAAATATTTTGGCAAGGCAAGAGTCGATATTCCTCCCTTCCAACCCCCCACCCCTCCTCATTGTCTTATCATTTCCCTGACGTGACCCTCTCCTTCTGAGGCGAATTCTTCTCCTTTTCCCTTCTCACGGATTTTCCGGCGACCGATCACAGCCTTCTGCAGTTCCTTCGATTGTTCTTTTGGTCGCGTTCTCTTTTAAATCGGGTGAGCTTTCCATTTCGTGACAAGTTTTCTTTGTTTTAATCTCAGATTTAAAATAATTCCTTTTGGAATTTTCACCCGAAACTCCACGTGAGTTAAAAGTTTAAAATCTACACGGAGAAACTCGCCCGGGTTTGTTGATTAGGGGTTGTTCTCTCACTTGCATGACAAACAGAAATAATTCCAATTAAAATTCTTAAGAGATGACGAATCCATTCGTAGAGTATTTCCCTTTTCACTTCCCTTTAGCGATTTTAGTGTTACTTCGCTTCATTGAGAACTCAAGAAAACCAACAGCGGAATCACCTTTCAGTATTTAA
Source organism: Brueelia nebulosa (assembly GCA_028293925.1). Lineage (NCBI taxonomy): Eukaryota > Metazoa > Arthropoda > Insecta > Psocodea > Philopteridae > Brueelia > Brueelia nebulosa. Next base: position 18,675 of record JAQIBA010000119.1, on the reverse strand, counting down.
AAAAAGGTAAATAACCCAACACAGGTGTATTTTTTCCCTTCTTTTCCTTTTATGTATGTTCTGTAAGAGTATTTGATTTTCTTAGTTTTCATTCTTTTACAAAAGTTTTTTATTCTGTCCATATTTTCCTTCGATTTATTTCAAACGAATTTTTTAAATATATTTTTATATTAAAATAATTTTCAAATATATATTTATAAATAATTATATTATATTGTAATGTTATATTGTATTGTAATTATTTATAATTAATTGTATTTACTTATTAATTATTTTTAAATATAAATACTAAAATTTAAAAATAAATATTCAATATTTAAATATAAATATAAATAATTATATTAACGATATTTTATATCGTTTTTTGTTAGGTTAGGTTACTTATTCCTTACCTATACTTGTTATCTATCAATAATTATTTATCTGTCATCTAACTCTAATACTACCTGTTTTTTTATTCATTACTACTGTTATATATTATTGTTATTTATTTATTAACTTGTACAAGTTAACTTATACTTATTAACTATAACTTATATTTATTAACTTAAACATGTTAACTAATACTTATTAACTTTTAACTTATACTTATTAACTATAACTTATACGTATTAACTTATAACTTATACAAGCTAACTTATACTTTTTTAACTATAAATTGTATTTATTAACTTATACAATTTAAATGACTGGAATAATTAGTCATTTCCTAGACATTCATTGCACACGCTGCCTCTCGCACAGCAGAAGACGAAATACAATTTAATAAATTTAAAATTTTTACACATTTTATAAACAATTTTATATATTTAATGCCCGAGGGCAAAATAAAGTATTTATTGACTGACTAGAAATAAAGCCGTTTCTTTCAAAATATTTTTGTCTTTCATCTTCCCCTTCTGTTTTTAGACAGTTATTGTTTCGGTCGCCATTTTGGTTCGTCACTTCTGTCCTTATTTCCTTATCATTTTCTGCAGGTAAACAAATACTGCCTTTTTTTCTGTTGTGTCTTTAATATGAGCGTCTTTTTTTGTTTTTACTTTGAAAGATGAACCCCCACGTATTTAATTGTCTGAAGAAAAAAAAAACTGAAGAGAAAGAAAATTAAAGGCTTTAGTCGGGAAGAAAATGCAGGGAGGCAAACTGCGCGGGGAGAGAGCTCAGTGCTGCCAACCCCGGCCAATTAGTAAATGGGGTTTCGCGTGGTTGTCCCAAAGGGAAGCCTGCCACCTTTTCTTTTCCCCCGGGGCTTCTTCTCTTATTCCTCTTAATCAGTTCTCAGTAACTCAGCACACAAATAAGTCCTACACAATGAACTCTTTTTAAAAATATTTATTTCCCGGAAAAATAAAATAAAAAAATACGTGAAGAAAATGAAACCGCATGTGGAAGTTCCGAGAAATTTATAAATACTTTTCTGGTTTCAAACTGTCTTTTCATCAGTGGGATAAGGAAAACTCAGTGATGAGAGAAAAATGATTCTGAGAATAGAATCTTAAATAACATAAAAAAGTGAGGGAGGCGTGTTTTGAATTAATTTCCTCGACATTGTAAACAAGTGAAAGTGAAAGCACCGCCTTGTAAGAGAGCAACAGCCCTCTTAAAACCGTTCCTAAATTTAGGAATTTCCCCCAATTCTTTATCACCGCTATGGGAGGGACGTCATTGATCATCACTGCCACGAAAAATGCCAACGCGTTCTGTTTTTAGGTAATTCCGATGGAGGGGAGGGCAAAGGGGGTGGAATGAGATCAGGAGAATTACAATCTCCTTTCTTCCCCCCCACAATGTCCCCCAAATAAAATCTTTTCCAATGAGGAACTGTGTTTTTCGTCTTTTCATCTCTTCGCGAAGTCATTTCCTGGAATCCGCCATGACGGGGTGGTTGCAACTTGAATAGAAAGATGGCGAGTACCCGACAGACTAATTGAAGGGGATGGAAAGAGAGAGTAAGCTTTGAAGAAATGAAATCGGGAGTAAAAGTGAATTAGGATTCGGGTATTGGGGAGGTCGGGGAAGAGGGAATTAAGACCAATTTTATGTGAAAAAAGAGATTCTGGCCGCAAAGGTAGGCGTATCCCTTGCGGCTCCCTCACCTACATTTTATTCCCGGAGCTTTATAATTTATATAAAAGGAAACTTTCATATCCGTGTTTCCTTTCTTTTTGCCAAAACGTCCTCATTCACTTTTGGAAAAATCTCATTTCCGGTCCCGGCCATCTTATTGGATTTCCCTCTTTTATCAAAATTCAAACTTTTAACAATCCCCATCGATCTCAAACACAAAAATTTAGTTTAATTCCGAAAGAAGAATTTAATTTACGAGAAAAAATAATGGAGTCGAAGGAAGACAATTTGTCTGTTGTCTTACAGCTTAATTGAAAAATATTTAATTTAATTACTTTTTACATCTGAAATGGATGACTTTATTTCTGCATAAATTTCAGAGGAGAAAAATTGGATACAATTTTTTCCGGTTTCACTGCCTTCGGTTAGGAACAAAAATGTGTAGGAAAATTCGTTATATATTTTTATTCCCTTCTCATCAAATATGGCTGATATTTATGCACTTTTAAGATCTGAAAAGTTTGGTTTTTGTGTGGACTAAAACACTCTCAGACTTCTCAAATTAAGTGGTTATAATAATTTTGTTACGGTTCAAAATTCAAACGATTAAATAATTAAATATTCACAGTTGCAGTGATTGCGAATCGAACGTTCATTTTCCATTTTTAACGATTAATCATTAGAAACGCCATATTGAATGAGAGTAACAACTCCAGTTCAGAATTGTGAAGTGAAACCCCGGCGAGTTTTACTTTTTAACGTCGTTTCCCTTCTTTTTTGCTCTGGTTTTTTCCCCGAAAAAGAGAAATTTGAATTTTAAATTGCTTGGATCCCCCTCGCCACCTGCCCCCTTCCCCCTCTCCCCTCTCCCCCACATCCCCCTCCCCCTCCGACGAAAGAATTCCTAACGGTTTCGAAACGACTTCAAAAACTGCAAAATCACCTTTAGAGCTCAAAAAGTCTCTTTACGGTCAAATTTGGTTCCTTTTGCATGGACTTTTCCCTTTTTCCGCGTCGTCTGCTCCCAATTTTTTTCACGGTTCCATGAATTTGTGCATTTCTTTGTTTGCTCCCTCATATAATTTGCGTCCCGAATACAAATCAATGTTTTTCGTGTTTCGCTTCGTGTGAAAAATAATGAAAGTGCAATGGATTAGCTTTTCCCGCATCTTTTTTTTCAATTACATCAGTGATGGCCAACCTTTGATAATGTGCGGGCCAAAGTTGAGTTTGGTGTAATTTCGCGGGCCACAACGTATAAGAATATTAAAGATGGAGTTTCTAATACTGGTTTTTACTCTCTTCTCATTTTCCCTTTTTCTCTTTTTCTTCTCTTTTTCCCCTTTTCCCCTTTTCTCTTTTTCTCATTCTTCTCATTTTCTTTTATTGTTTTCTCCTTTTTCCTTTTTCCCTTTTTTCTCTCTCTCTGTTTCTTCTCATTTTCTCATTTTCCCTTGTTCTCTTTTCTCTTTCTTCCAATTTCTTTTTTCCTTCTTCATCTCTTTTTTCTTATTTTCTCCTCTTTTCTTTTGCTCATTTTCTCTTCTTCTCTTTCTTCTTATTTTCTCATTTTATCTTTCTTACCATTTTCCCCTTGTCTCTTTTCTTTTTCTTCTCATTTTCTCCTCTTTTCTTTCTTCTCATTTTCTTCTTTTCTCTGCGTTTCTTCTCTCACGGCTATTGCCTTTGCCTCTTTTTTCCGGCTTTACCCTTTTTACATTTTTATTTAAGCAGTCCTTTTGACTTATATCACCGAATGGATTCGAGAGCGTTCGCGTAAATTTTAAATTTACCCGAAAGGTAAGAAAGAATTTAAAATCACCAAATACGTATGTGAATATAGGAATAAAAGACCGGGCCACATGCAACACCTTCACGGGCCGGATATGGCCCAAGCGGCCCGTGGGTTGAGCATCACTAACTTATACAATTGTAATAACTTATATACGAAAAAAATTGATAAATTGCAATAACTGTAAGAGACAATGCATTGAAATTATCGATTTTAGACATTCGAAATTTTCTTTTTTCTCCTGAAAGGTTTCATAGGTACTTTAAATGAACACAATTGGCTGCAGCAGATAATTTCAAAACATATAATAAAAAAAGAAAAATGAGCGAACTAAGGAAACTTCAGCCAAAGAACAAATCATTTGGCAAATGAACAAATGAATGAGGCTGCAACAGATGTCGAGATGGGGGGAAGAGGAGATAAGGGAGATGAAAGGGAGTTAAAACGGTTGACTCTGTGAGGGGTATTGTGAAGGGAATGGAAATTCCGGAAGGGGATTCGGTAAATATTCTTTTATTCGGAATTGTAACGCTGTCCCATTTAATGCCGAAGGGCGAAAACAAATAAATTTACTGTATAAACAAATAAATAAATATAAAAAAGCAATAAATTTCAGTTATTCGATTTTCCGTTTATTTTTTTCTATAAATAACAAAACACGAGTTTCACTTGAGTTAAATATTTACGCCTGAAAAAAACTGTTTAGACTTCTGTGTAATCGAATTTGATAAATTTTGAAAATTCTTTTTTTATCGATCGAATTAAAAAAACGGCGACAAAAACTAATATAAAAATGAAAAAATATTGAAGTTATGTTAATTTTAACTGTAAATAACTATCGAAGTTTCGGGTAAAAAATTAACACGAGACAGTGAGAATGAGAATGTGAAGAAGAAATGAGAGTAAAAGAGAAAATGGAGGAGACGGATTACATATTTGCTGGATTTTGAATCTCTTTCCCCGAAAGAATTTTTATTATGGAACGGTGAGCTCATTCCTAAGATTCGAAGCGGAGGGAAATTAAAAAACGAATTCTTTTCATTACGACTACAATAACGGATAAAAATAGAACGCTTTATTATTTCTTTTGTTTTCACATTTGGCTTTTCATAGAAATTTAAGTTTTCGGAGTTTCCCATTACTCTCAAAATGACGGTTTTTGCTCTTAACGGAAACATAATAAAAATTCACTTAAAATAAAAACTTTTCCTCGACAAAACGATCCCCATATTAATGTCTCCTTAGACGATCGCCAAAAAGGTAGCGAACCCTCCGCGATTTACAGCCCATAATCGAAGAGTAAACAAGGGAGGATGTGGGAAAGGGTGGTCAAAGATTAGCGGTGTCTTAAAATGTGTAAAAGAAGAGAGAAAGAAACTTCGGGAGATAAGAAACAAAGCTTTAGACTGAATAAAAATGCGGGAGAACGTTGAAAAAGGTTAGGGAAAATTAGTGTAAGTTTTAGGGGATGAGGGTGGATTCACCCTTTGTCAGGCGGTCGATTTCTTCTTCGGGATGTATCGGTGGTTTCTCGGAGTTTTACGAGGAAACACCCGGAAAGGTTTATTTTCTCTAACCCCGCCAAACTTTTAATTCCTCTATGATTACACGAGAGAGAGAGAGAGAGAGAGAGAGAGGTGGTTTACAGGCAATATTTTCCTGTAAATATTTATTTTCAAATGTTACGTTTGTTTTCTCCGTTTTAAAATCTTTTCTTCGGTAAAATTAATTAAAAGTTTCGATGTTTCATCACTCATTCAGCCTGAGCAATCGTGCGTATGCAACACGCACTGTTCGATTTTATCTATCGCAGATAACATAAGAAATCGAAAAAGCCAGAAATGGAGAAAGGCTCTCACATCAAAGGTAATTTTTTACTTTCATTTTTTACCAACCCGAATTCTAAAAGCGTTTTTAAAGATATCTCTTTAACATTTATCAACACTCTCAGTTACTCTGGTATTTCACGTCAGGACTCCCCCTTTCATCCCCTTCATCCCTCCCTTCTGTATTTCCCCCACATCAAAGTTATCATTTGTTAATTTTATTCGTTTTGATATTTATTCGAAGAGGATGAAACCCCATTTTGAAAAATCTTATAAATAATTGGAGTAAATTTTAAAAGTTGGATTTGGAAAGTGGATTAGAGTCTCGACGTATTTTTTTTTTTTTTTTTTTAAGATAAAACGCTCAGCAATGCTCATTATCATTTCTATAATCTGAATAAATACTGTGTATTTCGAATATAAAACCGTTTTTCGAACGGAATTCTTTCTAAAGACTTTCATCGTTTTTTTTTCTTTCCGCGATTTCCCTTCCCATTTTTCCCGAAAAAAAATAGATATCATCAGGCCTCCATTATTGCTCTCCGGGAAAAGTCGGAAACGACATAAAATAATATTTTTTACTAAAACACTCCGGTAAAAATGGCGTTATTTCCCTCTTTGGAATTGTTTCCATAATAGGTTTTCCCTCGAAATATAAACAAAATAAAGTGACTCACCGTCTGAAGTCCCGACTCCAGCAGGCGTAGATTACCGGATTCATCGAAGAGTTGATCCACCCCAACCAAGTCACGATGGAGGACACCAGTTCCTCCTGCCAGATGCACTGGTTGCATATCCCGCTGAGGAGGTTCACCACGAAGAACGGCAGCCAGCACACGATGAACACCCCCATCACTATCCCCAACGTCTTGGCGGCTTTCTTCTCTTTCGCGAATTTCGCCAACTTCCGGGACACGGAGAAGTTCTTGCTGAAGTGCTTGGGCGGAAACTTGGCGCTGGGCATCCGCGACAGCCCATTATGTGGCGGGGACAGGTTCTCCCCGTCCTCCCCGCCGTCGTCGCCCAAGGGTGCGTGCTGGTATATGTGGTGGTTTCCCCCGCGGTGCATTCGGAGTGTGAGTTCTAATTCCCCGGAAGCCATCAGCACTTGTTTTGTTCCTATTTTTAAGCTTCGAGTTTGTTCCGCGGCCGCCCGGTATATCCGGTAGTATGTAAACACCATCACGAAGAGGGGTAAGTAGAAGGAGATGGTGCTGGAGAACATTAGGTAGCCGAAGTTCTCGGTGAAGGGACAGGTGAGCGGCGGGGGTTCTCTTTCCTGAACCGCCCGCCACCACGCGATGGCGGGGAAGGATATCGTCGCGGAGCACACCCACACCCCCGCTATGAGGGCGGCCGCTTTCCTCCGGCTCATCCGCATGGGGTACGTGAAGGGGTCGGTGATGGCCCAGTAGCGGTCCAGGGATATCACGCAGAGGTTGAGGATGCTGGCCGTGCTGAACAGGACGTCCAGGGACCGCCAGACGTCGCACCAGTCGGGGCCGAAGTACCAGTTGTGGACGAAGACTTCGTGGGTCGCGGAGAAGGGCATGACGACGAGGCCGACCAGGCAGTCGGCCACGGCGAGGGAAGTGATGAAGTAGTTGGTGCTGGTGTGGAGGTAGCGCTCCCTGGCGACGGCCAGGATGACGAGGACGTTGCCGAAGACCGTGGCCACGGAGAAGAGCCCGAGAACCACCCCGAGGACCGCCCTCTCCTTGGCGAGTTTCTCCCAGTCGACTTCCGTCAAGTTGGTGAGGGTGTAGTTGTTGGTCCATGTTTCGTTTTCGCGTTTACACGTTTTGTTTACTCCGGTGCTGAAGACGTTTGCGAGTAAATCTTCCTCCACTTCTGCTGAATTCCACAGAGTTTCATTCATTCCGCGTTGACCTTAACTTCCTCGACCATTTTGTCCGTTTTCTGGTCTGTCCTTTTGCCGGGAATTGATTTCTTTTTCTGGCAGAAATTTCGACGTTCTTTTAATTTATAACGCTGCAGTGCCATAATGGCAGGTCATCTGCAACAAAAAAGGGAAAATTAACCGCATTTGCCTGAAGAAGTTGATTGCGAGAGTGGCAGAACACTGCCAAAATTCAATAATTATCCATTTTAGATAATTGCCTTTGAGTGACTAATTAACCAAAATTTAAAATCTGGATTGGCGCCAAAGCTTTTCGCTTTTCTTCCCCGAAGGGAAAAGAGTAAAATGGCGATCGTCGCTCGTTACATTTCCTTCCCTTATTTCTCCCTCGCGGGGAAGACATACAAATGGAATGAAGGGGTGGCAAATTAAGACGACCTTTTTTTTTTTACAAAAAACAATGCCTTTTTACCGTTGTTAACGCTCTTGGGAAAGACGTAATTTTAAATAAGAGGAAAAGACAAGTCGAAGAAGAAAGCGCTTATTCAGTGAAGTCTTTTAAAAAAGAATGTGACACTGCCATTTATTTCTGAAAGTAGAGGACTTTGCCCCCTGAGCGCTTCGCGTTTCAGCCCTCGAGTAGCTCGGGCTTTGCCCTCGCTAAGACTTGGGAATTTCAGTCTACCTCTGTACTGTAATAATAGATACGATAACACCTCAATAATTCCATTGCACTTAACTACAAAAATAATGTTTCTTCTTTATTCAGCCATTTTGTAAGTCGCCTTCTCTTGCTTCTCCTCTTTTTCTCCCTCTGTTAACCATCTCTTTCTTTCGTCGCTCGGCCATCCATTTTCTCTTCCATATCCTTCTTTCTTCACTACTCTCCCTTCTAACTGGTTCTCTCTGTGGTCTGCAATCTCTAAATTGCACACTTCTCTGTGGATGACTCAAACCTCCATCTTCTCTTCCCTCCATCTATTCTGCCCCAGCTCTTCTCAACCCCCACAGAGTGGACTTTCTTCCGGAATTTTCATAGAACTACTAACGCAGAACCCACCCTAAATAATTTCTATCAATTTTGTTTGTTTATCAATTTAACCCCATTTGTAGTCAAAGTGGTCTCCACGGGAACAAATTCCCAGACATGTTTTTCTGGAGATTTCTCAGCTTTTGCTTATTTCCGAGAGAATGAGACATAGCGCAGATAATTCTTTGGAAAAATGCGCGTCTTTTGGAAAAAGTCCGGTCGAAATCGGTTCGGTGGTTCCAAAGATCTTAGGTAACAGAAAACGGTGCGCGCACGCACATACACACACGCACACGCACACACACACAAACAAACAAAAACACACACACAAACACACAGACAAACAAAATCCCACACACACAAACACACAAGCAAACAAAAACACACACACACAAACAAACAAACAACTACACACACACACAAACTCCCTTTAACAGATTTATATATTAGTATGAGTTAGTATGATAAGAAAAGAGTAAAATTGAGTAAGAAGAAAACATTTACTCACAAAGGCCGAATATCCGGTCCCTGTCACCTATCGCCCTCCCGCCGTCGCCATCTTCCTTTTCCCAATTCCAATCACGAATTTAAAACCATGTAGACAAAGAAATCTCACCACATAAATCACCTCATAAGATGGGTCGGAGAAGATCAATTCCATCAATTTAAACCATTGCCTGCTTTAATAAAACTCTTTCGACATTGTTTTCATTCGGTTCAAATGATATCGGACGATAAAAGTTGACTGTTTTTTTCTTCTGCTGCGCACCGAAATCAAAATGGCTCCTACAGGAACTTTCAAAAGGGAACATTTGGTCGCGCGATTCAGCGAAAACAGCGACGACTGAGAAATTCCTTTTGGTTTGGTCAAAATGATTTTTCTTCGCTTTGAGCGTAACTGCGGAGCATTAATGAATTGAAAAATGCGTTTTGATGTGGGAATTCCCTTTGAAGTCGCGTAATGGATTCCTAGACTTTATTTTTTTCTTGTTTTCTGGTCTCTTTTTCTCTCCTTTTCTTGGAGCATTGTGCTCCCCCCCTTCTTATCGGTCGCCAGGGGGAAGAATTTTTCTCGGGGGTACAGAAAGAAACATCCCCCTGCAGATAATTAAATCAGAGATGAAAAAGAGAAAGATATTATCGCTTTAGTTAACGCAGAAAGGGACAATTATTCTTTTTTTAAATCCACTCTCTTCAAAGATTAATAGAAAAGATACAGTGTGGAGTATACAGTTGTACTGTAAGCACATCAGGGAGTTCTTTTGGCTGACCCATTATTTTGAATCACAAACACACTCATTAAAGTGCCGAATTAAGAATATAGATGTGAAAAAACAACGAAACGTTACCATTGCGCCGCCATATTTGTCGCATTCTGAATAAATAAACGTCAAAAAATCATAATGGGATAAATGATTTCTCCAGAAAGTATTAAAAAGGATTTGCAAACATTTATTGTGTTAATCCAGCAGAATGTTCTTTACGTACGTCCGCACCCTTAGAGTTCCGTGACCCGCAGGAACTGAAATAAACCCCCACCGGGCCTCCCTTAACTTCAAATGTCATTCCTCAAAGAAATAAGTTTCATAATTTGAGAAAATGGCGAAACCTTCTGACGCGCTCAAAACCACCCTTAAAAACTTTTCCCAATGCCGTTCAATCATTCCATTTCATAACCCCAATTTTTTATGTGAGAAAAAAATTACTTTGCCAACTTGGATGGCGTTCGCTATTTAATAAACGGAAAAAATTATATAATTTCGGCTGCTGTAAATCGGGGGGAATTATAAAAACCCCTAATGCGTACAATAAATAAGCTGCAAATTGGGGGTGTATTTTTTTTCACTCTAAAATAAGGGGTGTTGAGTGAAAGCTGAGCTTTCGGTCGCTCTTCTCTTATTCATGGAGGTGAGCGAACACGATATTTATTACCACGGAGAGGGGATGACGTGGGGGGTGAATGGGGGTGGACGGGGGTGGACAGCAAACGCCAACTCACTCGGCCTTTTTGGCAGCCAAAAGTCGACGTCAACGTTAATTTTTTTCATAAGATAATTTACGACATTAGTTCTTATTGGCGACTGAAAATATTCTTCAACCCCATTCTGTCATCCCTCTCCCATTTTACAATTCACGACCGATCATAAGCGACATACTTTCGTGCTTCTTTCTTCAATTTCCGGATTTCAGATTAATTTTTAACCCTTTGCGAGTCGTATGTCTGCTCTCAGCCAACATAGCAAGGAACTATACCAATATATATATACAAATCTTATACTGTATGCATTCCTGTATCAGATTGTACTCTTTCTGAGGGAACCTCAGTGTCTAAAGAACCTATCCACGAACTAATACAGTGAATTAGTTACTGTAAGCGTACTGTATGCATTCCTATAGCAGTTTAAACTTTTCCTCAATTTCTATTAAACCTTTTCAGGAGATAACGAAGAGGTGTCGCCTTTTGATCGTTCGCATATACATTGTATAACTCCAAAGAATATTTTCTAAATTGTATTTAGGAGTAATTAGAGATTCTCTCTTGTTAAAATATGACTAAATATTACTGAATATTATGTATATGTATCCCTGCTCTTTCCAAACAAATTAATTCCGACCAATAGATACCCATACACAAATTTTATACGACCTCAAAGGGTTAATTCCAACCGATAGATACCCATGCCCAAATTTTATACGACCTCAAAGGGTTAATTCCAACCGATAGATACCCATGTCCAAATTTAATACGACCTCAAAGGGTTAATTCCGACCAATAGATACCCATTCCCAAATTTTATACGACCCAAAAGGGTTAATTCCAACCTATAGATACCCATGCCCAAATTTTATACGCCCTCAAAGGGTTAATTCCGACCAATAGATACCCATTCCCAAATTTTATACGACCCAAAAGGGTTAATTCCAACCTATAGATACCCATGTCCAATTTTATACGATTGCAAAGGGTTATATTTAACGTTTGTAACCTTTTCTAACATTTTCTCAACGGGAAAGAAACTCGAAAGGCCCTTCCCTGCATCGGGGGAGGGGGTTGATCTGCACCAGAATGCGTTTAACCCCGAAAAAGACTCCGCATTCATAAAAGCCTCGGTTAAATTAAAAGCATAGAGTAAGAAAACGGGGATTGATGTTGTTAGCGTGACGAAATGAAATTGAAACGATAGTATTATGCAATAAAACCTGCGATGTATAATTTCTTTGTTTCTCATTTGTGAGTCATATCGTGATGTGCTTTCCGTATTTGTTGCAGAGTATCACGCCGCCATCACGTGTAAATAACTGCATAGAGACATTCTCCGCTTCTGCACAGGGTGGTACTCTGAAACCTGCACTGAAGAGAACGATGCCACCCTCTCTCTCACCCCCATTCCGCGCCACCCCATTCTTGTCTGCAGTCGACCCTGGGCCGAGCTTTTGCAACCCTCTATCGCCTTAGATAGAATATGAGCCGACACCCATAACTTTTCCCGTAATTTTCATTTTTTTTTTTACAATGTCAGAATAAAAAAATTCTCTTCGGAATTTTCAATTTAATTTACTCTTCTTCTGTTCTCTCTCTCGCAAATTTCCTTCCCTGCAGGCGTCTTTCGGGTTCATGATGAAATCACTTTTCTACTTTTTACGTTTTTACCTCCGACTCATCACATTTTCACGCGCTTTTTCACTTTAAAATTTCACGTTAATTTCTCCGGAGTTAAAGTAAATGATTGTCGGTATTAAGAAAAACGAGAGCGCATTAATTATCATTGAGCGCCTTCACTCGTCTTCTGGCAAAGATGGCCTCCCTCAACGCACACAGCCTTCCATTATTTGTTTTCCAGAGAACTTCCGCCAACATATTATTCTAATTTGCCCTTTCATTTGATTTATCTCCGTAGTGTTTACATTGAGATTTACATTTTCCGCCGACTATGGACACAGCCTTTGTTTTATCTCCATTTTCTTTGTTGTTATGCTGATGTTGCGTCACTTCGATTCGCGACATTTCGTCCGTTTTCAACTGAGGGGAGTAAAAACGTCGGGAATGAAATTAATTAAATTAAAACGTGCGAAGAAAAAGAAGAAAACTAAAAGAGGGGCGTTTATTCGGAAGGAAACTTTCTCGGAAGTGACAGCGAAGAGAAATAATGTTTCATTTCCGTGTTTTTCAAGAAGGGGCGGTTCAACATTAAGGGTTGGATTGGAAATTCCTCAAGTTCCAAAGATTGCATCGCAGTTGCATCGGAAAAAGGGTTGTTTCTACGAAATGATATCAGTCTTTGGGATTCCGAGTGAATACAAAAGATACTTCCCGCGCAAAACACTCCATATTTTATGGAGGTATAAATTTTTGTTTCAGGCACTCCAATTCAGCACAGGGAAGGTTCAGAGGCTGAGTACATTGTACAGAATGAGATCTCGGGAGGGTCGGTAAGCTTAAAAAGCTTAATTGGCAATCTCTCAGGAAAACGGTTGATAAGCAAGAAAAGGGATGATGAACGCGATAAACGGGGGTGGATCGGGGGAGAGATCTTTCGATAAGTGCAGTATTTTCGCTCGATTGCCTTTTAAGATATGTTTATTTTTACTCGGCGATGTAAATAAGGGAAACTGGAGTCTCCAACACTGATACAATAATTTATATTCCTTAAAGGAACGGTGTTTCTCTATTTTTAGCCCTCTCATTCTGTGCCGATGGCCATTTCCTGTCTTTGCATACCTGCACGTCGCCTTCCGTTTATTAATTATGCGTTTCGCATTACTTAAATGTTTTGCCCGAAGTCGAGTTTAATTACTCACGGCGCAAATGACTAAAATTTGAGTGTCCGAATGAAAATTCCGAAGAAAACTCGCGCAGTTTAAAAAAATTCCAAATTAATTTTTTAGATTAATTAAAATTTTAATTTAATTTAATTTATTAATTCAATATAAAATATTAAATTAAATTGTAATACAATTAATTTTTAAGAATTTTTAGAATTTAAGTTAATATAAATGTAAATTTTACAATTTTTATCAAAGTTTTATCATTTATCAGGGTTTTACTATATGAAATATCTTTCGACCTAAAACCAAGCACATTTCTGTCCGAAATAAAAACAGGGATAAAATAAGTCACAAATAAATAAATAGAAACCAACACACAGAGTCCTGCAGAGGGGGCTAAAAGGAAAGAGAAAATAAAATAAAAAAGATAGATAAAATAACATAAAAACAGGGATAAAATAGGTTAAAAATAAATAAATAAAATCCAGTACACAGTGGCCTGTAGAGAGGGCCAAAAGGAAAGAGAACATAAAAATAAATAAAAATAGGGAAAAAACAAGTTACAAATAAATAAATAAAACCAACACACATAGACCTGTAGAGGGGCTAAAAAAAAGATAAAACGAAATTAAATAAATAAATAAAATAAAATAAAATAAAATAAAATCAAAGCATTTATGATTCTTTTTAAAAAATGGACTCAAAAGTAACGAATAAATATACATACTGTAAATGCTACTAATAAATAACAATAATGTACATAATCTTGGGATCAGAGTAATTGAATATGTTCTCCTGCTGAAATATGCACCGCTTTCAGAATTTAAATTAAAGAAACCTGGGGAACGGCAGAATACTATATTCTGAAACCGTTTCAGAAATTACAAGATAACATTATTAAATCACCATTGCCGAAAAGGATAAAATATAAACTAACACACACAGAAAACACATATACCAATATCTAAACATACTCCCAACACCAGAACTATATAATTATAAAATATAATAATAAGCCAATGGAAATCGAATACCTACAAAACAATCACCGAGAAAAACATAAATACAAAAAAACCAGCTATCCGAAATAAATACACAAAGAAAACATTAAATTAGGCAACACCGCATTTATACAACATTTATACCGCCGGAATTATTAAACATAACAAAAATAGGAGAATTTAAGAATGCATTAAGGGTGTATTTCCTGAAAAATATACAAAATGATTTGTAAGGAGAAAGGGAACAAATTGTATAAAAAAACATTACTGTAAGAAGTTGTTTTTTTCTGTATTTGAGTAATTTTTTTTTTCGTAGACCAGTAGAAGCATTAGCCTAATATGGCCAAGTAAAATAACTCTGTAAAGAGTTTAATATAAATAAATAAATAAAAAGCAGCGAGACGTTATGACTTTTAACCTGTTATTCAAAGTCTAATCAAAGAAATCCATTGCAACTGAAAGGAAATCAAAGAAAACGAAACGAAATTAACGAATTGGATTTTTCAAAACGAGCGAAATTATTAAATTTGACAAAATGAATGTTTCCGTAAATTCATATAATCATTATGGAAAATCTAATTAATTTGGTGAATTATCCTCTTTAATCACACACATAATGAAACCATAATTTCATTTTAATAAGCTGCCATTAGACGACCACAATGAAGAGGAAGGAAGAGGTTGCAGCAGATACATCCTTCCTCTTTTAGGTCTCCTATAATCCGCACTCTTTCCTGCGGGAACTCCCAAATTATTAACTTTTTCATCCCCCATTAATGAGAAACTGCAAGTGCAACCTTTCGTAAGCCTTTGAACTGTTCATTGTCACATTCCGCCTCCCCCGAGACGAAATGTTGTGGAATTCCAAATGAAAGGGGTATCACCCGAATATTAATGGGAAAATTTGGAAAATGAAAAGACGCTGCCGGAGGGAGCAAAGTGTTAAAATTAGCTGAATTTTCCCATTTAAATTCCTGCTGTCTCCTTAAGCAGTCGGAGTGTTTATTTAAGCACTTTTAATTCCTCCCCTATTATCCGGAATGGAACGTATGCATTTAAAAGACTCTTGATAAAAACAAGTAATTTGCGGTTTTCGGGAAAAATTGCCTGTCTTAAAAGGGTTGGATCGAAGAGTGCAGTTTCCTCCATTTTTCACCCCTCAAACACTTTAATCAAAAGTTTTGAAAATGAAGGATTTCTGAACAATTTTTAATTCGAAAAATGAAAGTCAGGGAAAAGCTTTACGCTCTTTTATAATTAAGAGTCTTAACACATCTATTAGGAGTAAACCGGTTCTTTCATTTGAGTGTTTTCCTCGGATTTTCTCTCCCTCTCGAGTTTTTACTTTTTTTCCTCCGAAACCTTCACATTCTTCGCTGAGAGTTTTTTCGCTTTCATTATTTAAAATTTATAAGCCTTCGCAATTTTCCCGTATGATGTGGAGAGTAAATATTAAAAAAAAAAAAAAAAACATGAAAAGGTAAGGCGGGGCCAATTAAGGGTTTCATTCAAAGTTACACTGCAAGCGATGACTAAAGTTTTAAACAAAGGGTGCAGTATTCTGTTTTGCGCCAAACTATGATAAACATAGCTGACAAAAATGGAAGGAAAAGCAAGAGAATCGATAAATTTGATTCATTTGCGATCGTAATTGAGAAAAATTGGACATTAACACCAGAAAAATGCCGCATTACGTACAAAAGTACTTTTATTTCACCGCCATTAAACTCCCAATTAATAATTAGCTAAATTGATAATTTTAATTAAGAACCCTACTAATTTTCTCATCTTCGCTTAATATAGTTTTGATATTATTTACTGAAAACCGTGAGGGACCAAAATCTAACAAAGAGAAAAATAACGGAAAGAAGAATTATAACAAAGAGAAAAATAACGGAAAGAAAAAAAATAATAACGAAGAGAAAATAAGGGAAAGAAGAATAATAACAAAGACAGAAAAATAAAACGGAAAAAAAATTTAACAAAGAAAATAAGGGAAAGAAGAATATTAACAAAGGGAAAAATAACAGAAAGAAAAATAATAACAAAGAGAAAAATAACGGAAAGAAGAATAATAACAAAGACAGAAAAATAAAACGGAAAAAGAAATTTAACAAAGAGAAAATAACGGAAAGAAAAATAGTAACAAAGAGAAAAATAACGGAAAGAAAACTAATAATAACGAAGAGAAAATAAGGGAAAGAAGAATATTAACAAAGGCAGAAAAATAACGGAAAGAAGAATAATAACAAAGAGAAAAATAACGGAAAGAGGAATATTAACAAAGATAGAAATAACGGAAAGAAGAAACAGAAGAAGAAAATGGTGAAAAAACTAAAATAAAGTGACAATCAGTTTTTTCTTTTGCGACTGAAATGACCGTTAAGGAGAGCCATAACTCACAGTACGAGTGCATAATTATAAGTTTTCCTGACATATTTCAAGTCCATAAATAAACGGCAGTATTATTTTGGTACAGTGTAATTTTTTATGTAATAAAATTTCACTGGTTAGATTAATTACCCACTTGAGTTTAACTCGTTTAATTATGCAAAGAGCTGAGAGTGAAGCCATGCTTTGAATGCGAAGAGCAGAGGTTAACAGTTTGGAATTTTGGTTTTGCTTTATCCCAAATTCTTGGAAGAAATTCTGAGCGACTTTTGACCGACTCAAAAAGCCGCTCAACTGCACCCGTAGTAACGCACATTACTGCGTTACCGAGAAACAGTTGAGCTCCTTAAAAACTAAAATGGATTCAGAGAAATTTTAATATTAAATCCTCACAAACTTGAAGAAAAGGTTCCATTTGAGACGAAATAATTTATAAGATTTTCTCGCGAAATAAATACGAATCGGTGAAAACACAGTTTCAAAAGACTCTCAACGATCAGCGTAGTAATAACCGTTACTTCAAATCGAACGCTTTAAAATTAGAGTCCGTTACAAAAAACGCGTTATTTATTATTCAGTTGAGCAATATCTTGTTAATTTTTGATAAAATTTGAAATTAATTTCGTGCGAGCGTCGCAGTGACTTACTCTTTCCTCGGATATAATTCGGTGTCAACATGTAAATGAATATTAAAGCTTTTAGAGGAAACTTGAGCGAAGGGTAACGCGATAGCACCTCCCCGAAATTTTTCCCTTGACAATTCCGTTTTGAACCTCTCAACGGAAAATTAAAGTGAGACAGGTCTCCGAGGTCACAAATAACACTTTCCGTTAGTTTCAGCCGAGGATTAAAACATGTATTAAATATTAAAAAGCCTGAAAATGACAGGCGCCATTTTCCCGGGCTTTTAGTCGGGGAATTTACTTTTGAAAATTAAGCACCGACGGACAATAGAGAGTTATAATTTTTCTTTATTTATATTTATTTTGATAACGCAGAGGGAGAATTATCAAAAAAAAAAATTTTTTTATATTTTATCAGGTTTTCCATGATTTTATTTTAAAAAAGGAAGATAAATTCAGTTAAAACGGGACTGCAGAGAGATATTTTCAAACATCAAAGATTTTATTTTTAATCAAGGTTTCCTAAAAAAACCGCCGCGATATTAATTCTTGACTTTTTTCTAAGAAATTCAATATTTAAAAACTATTCATTATTGCATAAAACTACAGGTTGTAATTAACATTCTTGAAACTCATTATCGAATCTGACCTTCGCGGAAAGGAAAAGGGGAAGTGAACGTTCATTGCGAAAGTGTGCAATCAACCCCATCATCCGCCCGTTCTGATGTTAAGGGTTGACGGTTGAGTAAGTAATTATTTTTCGTTTTTTGAGTCTGGTGTTTGCATTGGGAACGCCCTCGCAGCTGACTGTCATCACAGCGAGGTACTTCGTCCACTGCTGATGGCCTTGTGCTCAAACAGCAGTGTATTGTGTGTATTTTCCCTCAGTTTGTATAATTAATAAATCAAATTTTTTTTCAAGGCCAATACTTTTTTTAATTTTTTCATTATTTTCTCATTAAATTTATTTTTCGTCTTTTTTTCAATTTTTAAAGTAATTGTTGATTTTTCGATTTTATGCAGATTTTTAACCCGTTCAGCAGTTCGGTACGTTGTAGTGGTTCCTGCAGTGGCCACGTATTTGCAGCAGCTGCCGTATATATATACGTATTATCCATAGTATAATTTTTTTATATTTTATGTTTTTATTGCTTAATTTTATTTATTATTATTATTTTTTTTTCGTTTCGGCTTATCTTGGACCATGATAATTCAACAGCCGCTTTTTCGCCCAATACTCTTTCATTCTTTTTCTATGTTCTTCTTTCTTTTCTAAGGTCCATTTGGCTCCTGTTGTTAGCTTTTCTTTTACTTTGA
>JAQIBA010000118.1:395273-478649 GCA_028293925.1 Brueelia nebulosa | reverse complement strand
ATAAGTCTCCATAAATTATGTTTGCGGACGTAAAAGCCCGCCAGAACGGAAAGAGACTCCGGCGCCAATCGGATGGACGAAGTGGACATTCGAAAATTTCTAAAAGTTCCAAAATAGAAAATAGAAAAGCCGATCGAACGACTTATAGACGTTTCAGACAAAGAAAAATTAGAGACTCGTCAAAAAAAAAAACAATTTCACTTTTTCTTATTTTCTATGGAGAAAAAGAAATTCGTCTCCGATTCTTTCATCCGATTGTTTTTGCATTTTTTTGGTTATTTTTTTTCTGAAACGGTTCAGGGAAAGACAGAAAAAGTCAAAAGACTGTTACCTGAGATTTTAAGGTTCGCATTCCCAAATTTAAATTTTTCTTAATCCTTTGAAAAGATGGGGATTCACTTAAGCCAAGCATGGGAGCATTACTTAATTTACGATTCCAAAGAAAAAATGAGAGAACAGAAGAAGTACAAGAAGAAAAATATTTAGAAATGAAAAGAGAATTGAGAAGGAAAAAAGAGAAAACTAGAAAAAAAGAGGGAAAGAATGAAAAACAGAGAAAAGAAAGAAGGAAAAGAAATAGGGAAAAGACAAGAAAATAGAAAGGGAAAGAAAGGGGAAAAGAAAAAGTTTAAAAAGGAAAAAAGACCGAAAGAAGAAAAATGCTTAAAGAGAAAGAGAGAGAGAATGAAAAAGAAAGTAAGAAAAGAAAGAGGAAAAAAGAAAAAAGAGATGGAAAGAAAGGGGAAAAGAAAAAGGAAAAAAGACTGAAAGAAGAAAAAAAAGGAATTGAGAGAGAGAAAGAATAAAAATACTTAGAAAGGAAGAGAGAAAGAATGTGAATGATAGGACGAATATAAAGTGAGAAAAAAAGGAGAAAATAGAGGAAGAGAGGGAAGGAAAGAAAAAGAAAGTGCGAAAAAGGGAAGAAAAAAGACAGAGCCACAACACAACGAATACAATTATTAAATACTCAATTAAACGGTCGTCTCCATTCATATTTGAATACAATGAATAATTTATAATTTAATTGTAAATAATTAAGGCCAGTTATTTTTATTTTTTTCTCTGTTTCCGCGTTGTAGTTTTTCTTATTTCTTCACTGCCCCCACAGTTTCAACCCCTTTGAAACCTCCCTTTCGGGGCACGAAAAACGAGGGCGTGGGGGCGGCAGTTATTCAGTCTTAACGCATCGCATTTATGTTACGTCACGCATTTCCGGTTGGGAGTTTAAGAAGGGCGGGAAAACGTCCGTATATTTCCCCGTTTATATCGAAAGAAGAAAAACAATGGAGGGAATAAAACAGAGCCGTTCTTTTATCTGAGTCAGACGCAGAAATATTTTTAAAACACATAAATAATTGGGAAAGGCTCACTTTATCATGAAGTGAACATTAAACTAAATTGAGGGTCCAAAGAAAACCCTCTAAATACCATAACTCGATTATGGGGGGCACTAAAAACAGGCGAAACTTAATTTCCCCCAAAATTTTTTGGGACATTTGGAAAAGCGTCACGTAAACGGGAATCATTCATAATGATGTTTATCGCTTTGTAAAAACATTGTTTCCATTCGGAGGTGACGCAGTTCTCCCCGTCAAACCCTTTCGGTTTTCTCCGCGATCGCGTCCACCCCGACCCCACATCGAGAGGGGATCAGATAACAGCCCCCCCCCCCCCAACACAACAACCCCGTCCAGATAAAAGAGTGCGCCAAGAATTTCCGTTAAAACTAAAGCGAGCACAATGCGGTCCCCGATGGAAAGAAAGCCTTTTATCAATTCCTTCTTTGAATCGAACCCTAATGAAAAGCCTTCCTCGGGTTCCTTTGTTATCTGTTGGTAACCCTGCGCGGGTCGTGCCAGTGTTTCCACCCTTATCTGCAGGGAACATCCGCAAAATACGGCCGATATCGCCTTTATTGTGGTCGTGAGCTCTCGGGCAATGGCGTGTTGCGAGGAAATGGGGCGGCACTGCGTTCGTCTGGGGGAGGAAAGCAGAAGACGGATCCTCAAAGAAGGAATTTCTTGGGAATTAGGAATTTGATTCGATTCGGGGGGAGGAAAGAAGAACCATGATTTATGAATATTGAATCTTCGCCGAAGCAAATTTGTTTTGGAGAAATCCCCCCGCGTGGGGATGGAATTTGCAAATTTTTCCTGAGGGGTGAGTAATGTTTTTACGCTCCCGAGTAGTGTTTTTTAGTGTTCTGGATTCCTCAAAGCGGGAAACGAGTCGGTTTCTTTAATTAAGAGCTTTGCTTTTTGCTGAGAATCCGAAAATGGAGGCGGACAGTAATTCTTTTTGGAACGAACGATTCAATCGATTTGAGTGAAACCCTTTTTATTTCGGGTTCGAAAAGGGAAATTATTCGTCTTGTTGCTGTTTTTGGTACAGCTGAGGTTGATTTCATATCGTATTAGTGTATGTATTTTCGTTATTCTAAAAATTTTCGTCTTGTTGCTTCTTTGAGACAAATGAAAAGAGAAAACGGAGGCCATATTGTTTCAGGGAAAGTTCGTCTGCTTATACTTGAACAGCAAAAATAAAGGGAACAGTTTGATTTTTCGTTTCGCGAGAAGAAACCATTCGTCTTGTTGCCTTTTCTTGGAAAGGAGAAATGACGGCCTTATTGACCCCATAACTTCTGAGGAGAGTCTTTGGGTTGGCGCACTCCAAACGGGAAAGTAAAAGCGGGGGTTGTGGGGGGGGGGAGACGGGGGGCGGAAAGAGGGGGAAATAGAAAAGGAAAGCATAGAAACGAAATTAAGTGGAGTTTTGGTCGATCGGAGCGACTTCAAACGAACAAACCGGAGGCGGAATCGCCCCCAGAAAATGACGGGGTCGGAAGGGAAAACGTTTTGACGTGAACTTTAATTGAGGGGGCTGTGGAGGGGAAGCGGGAGAGGGAGAGGGATGGACATGGTGCATGTAGAGTCTAATGACGAGCGCCCTCGAGTCTCGAGAACAGCAATGGAAAGCCTTGTTAATTTGAAGGTCGACTAAGTTTAAATTTGAAAGAGAGATTAATTGCATTTTTGGGATTTCCCCGAGTCTCTCGTCGTTTGTCTTTCCAGATAACTTTATCTGATAAAAGTTATTCTTTGCTTAAATTACTACTTCCCTAATCTCATTCTCTTCAATTTTAGTCTCATGTTTGAATATTCCCGACGCTGAATCCGATGACAGCTGAGGTTCCTTTTGCATTTTCCCCTTCGACCCATTCGACCCATTCGACCAACCCGTGAAACCTCTATCAAAACCTACCTTTCTCTCCCTCTTTTGCTCGACCGGAAATCCAATTTCATCCAACTACTTGACCAGTGCTTTTCAAAGCTTTCGATTATTCAATCGAGTACACCTCCCTTCCTTTCCTTTAAAACTCCTCACTTTGTTTCTCTTTCCTTTCAGGAGGACACTCAGTCACCGAATTCCATTCAACTCCCAAAATTGACTGAATTGGGAGACCTGAAAATGGTAAAAATTCTTTTAATTATGAGGTGAATGTGAGACAAACGTGGGTGACTGTTTTATGAAAGTAGGTCGCCACGAAATGAAGAATTAATGTCAATTCGGAAAAATCATATTTGGCTCATTTCTTTCCTTTGCACTGTCCAAATTAATTCATAAAAGCTCACTGACACCGAACGTTGGCCTTCGTCCAGAGATGGATTGGCTCTGTAATTTCACTTCCAATTCGGTCGAATCCTTTTTTATAAATACACAAAAAATTTCGCACTTTTTATGATACTTCACATTTTGTCGGATTTGTATTGCGACTTGAGCTTTTAACTCTCTCATTCGCTTTCGAATATTCTGTGTAAGCTATGGCTGCTAACGAAATAAATGTATTTTTATTATCGCTTCCATTTATAAGCGTTTACGAAAAAAATATATACATTTTATGGGATATATCAAATATAATTATTCTATTTTTGTATTTTGCAGCAACTTTATTTTCCATTTTTTTGGCGTTCATAAATTTGTTATTTTTTTCTTCTTCATTTAATTTTTAATTCATTGTATTTGCTGTATTAGATTGTATTTCCGTTCATTTTGTGTTTGTTTATTACGATAATATATTATTTATTTATAATTTTATAATTTATGGTAATAGTGAATAATGTATTTAAATCATTTATAAAAATTTTTGAAATCTTGTAATACTTTATAATGAATTTATAATTAATAGAATGTATATTTATAAAAGTTTAATTTGTATAATATAAAGGATAATGATAATAATTTTTTTGTCTTTTGGTTTAAAGAAATAAACAAAAATTAGCAATACAAAGTTTTAGTCTTTATACAAATCACAGTTATAACTTCACACGTAAAATCACAGTAACTGATTTAAATACAAAAACACAGTAATTTTTTTTTTGCTGAATGCATCAATTTCTTTTTCTAAAAAAAATACTCTTACAGCTTTTTTATTCGTTTTTTTTAATTTATAATCTCAGGGATTTTTAAACATCAAACATCATAATCAGTGATCAACTCACTTTCCTTTTCCTACAGAATAATGAAGCACAAATACGGACTGCTTTTGAGAATGTGTCCCTCGATGGTTCGAGACATCCTCATTTCAACAAACAGTTAAAATTAAATTACAAAACGAGGGAAGGCACTGTTTTGAAATAAGAATCGAAAAGAGATGAGGAGAGGATCAATGCAAAATTTTTTTTGATATATAACAAAAAATTGTTTGTGAAACGAAAGAAAAACAATGAATGAAAACAATATCAATTGAGTTGTAATAGGGAAAACAGGGAAAATCCAATAAAAAAAATACGGGACTTAAGCCCTTGTTTCACAATCGAATGAGAAAAAGCAAAACTCGAAATGTTTTTAATAGCAATCTGTTATTTATTTATTTATGACCCACGGGTCAATAAATGACACTTGACAATAATTATAGGTTTTGAGGTGGGACCGGGGTCACTCGAAACAAAAAATAAAATTATAGCCAAACATATTTTTTTATGATTGCGTCTTTCTGTTGCAGATTCAGAGAAAAAAGCTCGCAAAGGGAGGGAAAGAACCGGTAAGCAACCGACAGAAAATCCATTAAGCCTCGCCTTCATTCATTTATCAACATAAGGCCAGTAAAAGTTTATTTATATAAAAGGTTTTGTCAATACTCGGGGCATTTCTTCCCTTAACTGCGAGAGTATTCGTCTTCCCTTCGATTGTATTTTCCCTCTCCCGGTTCGAAAGGAGAGAAATACAATCTTTTATTCGAGTTTTCCGCCTTTCATCGGTGTACACTTTTTCGGTTATTGCATTTGATATGAATGATAAAAGACAATTTCGAATGCTTTCGAAACCTTTAATTAAACTGATGACGAGATGACCGAAAAGGAAAATTTAATGTTTTTAAAAGACCGAAGAAGTGAGCGAAACTTTTCCGCCTTTAATAAAATCCTCCCACCGACATTTTCCCATCGGAGTCCAAATAAGTGGCAAAAAATTACGGAAAGAGAAAAATATATTGAACATTAAATTTGAGCTTTAATTTTATGCTGGAAAAAGGCGAAAGCATATTTCGGCGTTATTACTTCCGGATTTAATATTATTAAATATCATTTTAATGGTGAAATGAAATTCTATTTCACTTTGTGCATTTTCCGTGTTGTTGATTTTGAAAATCGCCACCAACTTTATATTCCTCCGGCGAATTACTTTTTCTTTTTTTGGGAAAACTCTCCGACTAAAGTTGATCTTTTCAACTGACTTTGAGATTCCTCTTTTGCGACTACTGCTTTTTCCGTTCGCTCCATTCTTTCTCTTCAGTCATCGTCTTTTTGTTCACTTCGCACTTCCGATTCGTCTTTTTTACTTTTTCTCTTTTAATGTCGGAACGGAACTCCCGCATCATATTTCATTTTATTCTTTTAATTCAGTTATATTTTCAGATTTAAAATAATTCGGGTAAATTGTGTAATGTGATTAAAATATAATAATTGTTAGAGATTGTTTCATCTTTTTCGCTTTTTTCCTACGTTTTCTTTTATTAAATTATTGGTGGGGCATTTTATTAGTCATCTGGAGGTCAAAATGACCCTTTGATTGGCTTAGAGGAATGAGGAGTTCGCAGAAAGATACAAATAAAAAATTGTACTTACAATGTATAACTCCAGTTATAATAATATGTAGCCAGTTCACAAACTGTACATTACACCTGTTCACCAATTTGCACCTGAAACAAAGAATAATCATTTGAGTCTGCGCAATAGATCACAATTGTTTATTTCCTATATTCACAACGCTCCAGTACGTCACCCTATAAACCAGCGCTGCCAACGGAGTTTGGCAATACTTCATTGCCGCCAACTTAAACTATTTTACTTTTATTTTTATATTTTAGGTTTTGCATTTTATATTATCCTGATAATGACCCTCAGAACTAACGACATTAATATTTTTTATTCTTTTTATATCAATTTTACAGTATCGCTCATAAGTTTTTTAAGAATACAAATTTGTAAGAGTTACTAAGTGAAATTTAATTAAAATGCTTAACAACATTTATAAATATAAATTAAATTACAGAATATTAATAAATTAAAAAGCAAAATAATTAAATTACAGAAGAAATAGTTTATCTTATATATGTAAGAACTTTACTTATATACCGAGCAGCCTTTTTATCTTTCGAATTACATAGAAGAAAATTGAATAAACAGGGGAAGACAAGAAGAAACAAAAAAGGCAGAGAAACACAACAGAAATTACTGGAAAGGAAAAAAGAATACAAAGACAACAAAAATAAAAAAAAACACAAAGAAAACAGAAAAAATACAACAAAAAGAAAATTACTAGAAAATAATACAGAAAATAAGGAAAAATTAACTGACTTTTTTTAATTAATCTGTACCTTCCTTTCTAACGAGACTCTTGTACTCGTCTTTTATTTTTTCCGCTGACCAAACTATTTCTCTTAGTGCAAACACATTTCCGAAGAGTTATCATAGGTGAAGAGTAATCGATAACGATTTGAAAATCGTACAGTTTCCACAGGACGACGGAATAAATTCTTACGGTCGTCGTCCTCTGCGAACAAAGTGAAAAACGTCCAAATGAAAAATTAAACCGTCTGAACAAGAGGCGGCGAACGTCGGATGCAAGTGCTGAAAAATACATAAAATGAATGCAAAATCTACAAAATCAATGTCTTTATTGGTCTCAGGGGAAGTTTCCCTCATCCCCTCCCCCGCCACCCCCCCGCCATTTTCAACTTTTATTTCTTTTTTTACTGCTTTTAGAATTTCTGTCTTAAACTTTGCATTATGTCTAATCTCGTAACGCTGCAAAGTGCCTTTTCTCAATATTGCTCGGCTTTTAAGGCGGTGTTGACTTCGGACTTTTTCTTCTCGAGATAATTTCCCCATCTGACTAAGTGCTGTTGGCTGTTGGCCTCAGCCCTCACAGCTTTTAGGTGCAGCGGCGACGCTCAAAGCAAAATTATTCTCTCTCTCTCTCTCTCTCTTTTTTTGAGTGAGAAACTTTGACGCTAACAGATAATAGATATAAATGGAAGATATCACAAATATAAATCACGTAAATAATGCGTAATAAATAAAGTAAAACATAATATATAGAAGATTAGATGTAATAATAAATAAGAATTAATCCTTTAATTAGCAATAATGCGTAATTAAGGAACAAAAATTTTCCAGATATAATTTTGAGAATTTATTTATAATTTGTGTCAACCTTTTTTGTATTTATTATTTTTTATGTATTTTTTACACTTCATTTATTTAAAT
Source organism: Brueelia nebulosa (assembly GCA_028293925.1). Taxonomy (NCBI): domain Eukaryota; kingdom Metazoa; phylum Arthropoda; class Insecta; order Psocodea; family Philopteridae; genus Brueelia; species Brueelia nebulosa. Next base: position 470,880 of record JAQIBA010000118.1, on the reverse strand, counting down.
GTATTATTTATTCTTTTATTATTATTTTATTTTTTACTTTACTTTACTGGAAAAGAACCGATGTAATCGTTTATTGTAAATTTCGAAAGAGCAATAATATAAAAATATATTTCCTGTGTATCTATTAATAAAATTATTATAAAATAAAATTTTAATAAAATTAATTAACTAAATAACAAGTATAAAACAAACAACTAAAATTTAAAAAACTAAAATAAATAAACTTAACTGAATATAAAACTAAATAACAAATATAAAAAATATAAAACTATTAGTATAATTATTATAAAATAAAAAAATTTAAATCCAATCTGTGTTTCTTTTATTTGTAATTGATCTTATTATCTGTAACTACAACAACTTGAAAAAATGTAACGGTCGTGCGATTGGGGATGCGAATGCATTACAACCCCCTCCCTTTGCGTGGGAATCCGTTCTTAAAAAAAATCATCCCTTACACCGAGAGGGGAACAGAAGGGCAGCAAATGCTCACAACAGGAGTGCGCTTTGAAAAGAAGATTGATTTCCTTCAAATTTTGATTGATGGACTTTGGCGAAGTTGTGTTTGTTGTTGTCCCCTCCCTCCCCCCTCCGGCTCCTCTCATCTCCCATTTTTTACGCATTTACGGAACCGAATATATTGCTGGGAAATGACCCCCCACGGCCCGATTGCACCGATGGGGGGGGTTTTCGACCTCTTGAAAAGCTCGGAAAAATGAGCTCGAAATTAGGGGTCTCAGCCGTGACGGGTAATACAATTCGGCATTAATTCGTCAGTTGTAATCCCCTCGCAGACGAAGGGAATTGGATTACTGTTTCTGTAATTTTTTTGTCGATGGGGGCCGTTGATTATTGAAAGTTGGAAAAGCAATTTAATGGTTTTTTATTGGGGGGCGGAGCGAAAAGATAAAAAATTAGGCATTCGATAGAAATTCCCGTCAGGCGAAGTCCCCCACGCGGAGCTCTAAAGATTTTCTATAAATTCCGTTCTCGTCCATTTTCATTTTGGCGTCTCTGCATCCAGTTGGGCTCATCATTTCTTTTCTTCCTTTCTTTCTTTCTGCCCCGTGTTTTCTTTTACAATTTGTCACACCTTTTCTCCTTTTTATTCTTTTTCCCTCCGTTCCGAAAAGGTTTCCACTCGGATCGGATTATTTTCATGTCACGTTTGTTCTTCTTTACGAGGAAAGTATGACTTACCTTTCCCTCTCTTTTATTATTTCGAGAATTGTACTTGTTTTCTCTCTCCCTCTCTCTCTTTATCTTCTCTCTCGGAGTGATTTTTTACGACATAAATTCCTTCCACCTTAGCCTTTTTCCGGATATTTCGCCGGCGGCGAATCTTTGTTCTTTTTTAAATATTCGTCGTAGGCGAACACCCGCCACGACTCGCGCTTTGTTTCTTTTCAGATTTTTCATCTCCTTTGTTCACCTCTCCTCAAAGAATTTTTAAACCCCCCACAGCCGCCGCAGGAAAAGCTTCGAAAAAGCTCTAAAACCTTCCCGCTGCCTTTTCTGATGGAAACATCGGCAAACGGCGTTTTCAAAGTTCGATAAATACAAACCTCTCCTTCCTTCTCTCTATCTTTTTTAGTTTAATTCACCCCGAGTAAGACTGACTTCTCACCCCTGAGAAAAATCTTCTGTACTTGAATCCTACCCTCTCATTTTTTTCTGATCGTCACAAAAAAGATGGTTCCGCTCTCTAAAAATTATTATTTTTTTTTTTTTGAAAGGAAAAGACGGATTGCGGTATCAAACATTTTCAAACTGAAGCCATCCGTTGGATCTGCATATTCTGCGGTCAGCAGCATCTGAAAAGCTCCTCTCTTAAACTTTTCAAAAATGAAAAGTTTATTGGGATTATGAACGAGAGTGGAAATAAAAAGGGGGAGTTTCGAACCTAAAAGAAACAACCTCCATTAATTCAAAAGATAGACTAAAACTCATTTGTCATTTACAAGGCTGTCTCACTGCTCGGAAAAGTCTTCCTTCTCTCCCTGTTAATCTTTCATTTCTCTTGTAATTAATTGTTCAACTTTTGACAAAAACTTTTTGATTAAAAATCTTCTATCAAGTGAGGTGTTCCACCAATCACAAAATCCATTTGCTTATCATAAAAAAACCTTCCTTCGCACACTCCTCATTGGCTCCCTCGCCTTCCTCCTCCGCCAATCGCAACGCTCCGCGGTTTCCGCTCGGACAGTCACCGACCAATGGCCTTTCGCCATTTTCTCCCATTTAGAGCCGACGTGAGTTGCAATGCCGTCTGTCGCTGACACTGATTGCACTCGTCGAAATCACTTCAGTTCAGGTCAAGTCCCAATGTCTTTGTCAAGTCAGCACTCGAAAGATATCGGGCGCATTTCTTTTGCTGACGGCTGTGGAAACAGCTGGTGACGGCCATCTCAGAATACCTTTCTCAGTATCGATCGGCCATGTTTGCGGCGGTTTTCCTCTGCTTTCCTCACCGGTTTGTTAATTATTTCCAACTCCCCAACGCTTAATTCCTTTCCTAATTGTATTTCGGTTATTTAACCGAGTCCACTTCGTTAGGTTTCGATCGCAGCTGTCGCTTTCGAGAGGGCTTTCCTCACAAAAATTACTTTAATTCTTTTCGCGGAATCTTCTGTAATTGGATTTGTTCTTTCTGTAAATTAACAATTCCAAAAAATAAGAAAAATGGCGGAGTTTTATTTTTTGGTTTGCGACGACAGAACAGCTGTCAAAATTGACTATTGAAATGAGTTTCTGTTAACTGAAACAACAGTTTTAATCTCTGCGGAGTTTTATAAAGTTTTTTACAAAAATTCACATTTCAAAAAAATTGATTCCTAAAAATAAATTTCTAAATTAAATTTCCAAACATAAATTCCTGAAAACAGATTTCTTAAAAAATAAATTTCTAAATTAAATTTCCAAACATAAATTTCTGAAAACAGATTTCTTAAAAAATAAATTTCTAAGTAATAACTTTCTAAAAATAACTGTTTACCTAAAAATAGATTCTCAATATAATTTTCTATAACTGGATTCTCATAATTGTATAAAAATAGATTACTAAAAATAAATTTGTTTAAAAAACATTTCAAAAATAGATTTCTAAGCATGACTTTCCAAAAATATGTTTCTAAAAATATATTTCTAAAAATAGCATTCCAAATTTGCGAAACGGAGATCGGAGCGCAAAGTTAAAAGTAATATAACCATTTTTGTGCATAAATAACTGAAATTAGATAAAGAAATCAGTGTCTAAAACTGTGTGCAAAAGTTAAAAAGTTTACTTTCCCTATAATTTTACCTGTCTAAATAATTGATTTATCCGTGAAAGGAACTTCAAATAGACACAATATTATTATTAGTATATATGGAATATAAAAGTCAAAAAGCAGCGGCGAATCCGAAATTGTTTTTCATCTTAAAATCCCCTTTTTTCCTTTCACACCGCTCCGCTCAAAAATTTTTTTACATTTCATTGTCTAATAAAACTTTTGCCATGGCGAAAAGAGAGAAAAATTTTCAAATTTTGACTGGAGCAATATTTTTTTAAAGTTATTGTCATGACTAAACTCAGTTTTCGTTCTGCACATTTCTTCTCTTTCTTATTCGATTTCCCGGAATATTTTTTACAATTTTTTTTTGTCTGCATTCAAAACTCCATTTAAACTTTTTTTAATAACTTACTTTTTCCTCGCAACGAAAATTTCCAGATAGTTCATTTTTCATATTAGGTATCGCTCCGGGAAAAGTGTTTTTCCTTTCTCCAAATTTAATTTTCGGGGGAGGACCCGAGTTGAAAAACGAGCGGAGCTTTATTTCGGGCGCTGTCGTGCTGCTGCTGCTGCTGCTGCGGCCAACATCTCAGCAGCAGACAGTCACCAATCGATACGACAGCGCCCCAATTCCCCAAACTGCTGCCACATATAATTTTTACTTTTCTTTAATTCGCCTCGGCAAACTTTTCTCATTTTTTTTTCTATCATTTTTGGGTCCCCGACCGAACCCAAAAAGTTAAAAGCCGGAGGGCGATGTGGGGATCCGTCTCCCCATTCGTCCCCGGGAAAACTTCATTTATTTGAATGCAGAAATGCTCTGCCGTTTAAAACATTATGAGGGTCAGTTCGAAAGAAAATGAAAAAATTGTAGTAAATTATTCTTATAAGGGTTCCCGAGGGATCGGTTTGAAGCTCTAACATCTCTGGGGGGTATTATTATTGTTTACGCTGATAACTGCTAAAGTGGATTTATTATCGTTGCAAAGAACACATTTCGAATTCTTAATACGGGCAATAAAAGGAAAATATCGCCGGAAGGAGTTCCTAACGAAGGGCCCCGAAGAGGAAATCTTGGAAGGCTGTGGGCGTCCTTCGCCTGCGGGAAAAAAGGAAGAAAACCCTTTTGAGAGCGCTCCTGAGATTGTCTTTATATTTTCTCTTCTGCTAACTGTCACTGCAAAACAATAATTGATGGGCGAAAAATATTTCCGTGTCACCAGCAACGTTCGGAACATGTTAAATATATTTGAACAAGCACGTTTTCATCCGACACACGTCACTCTAATCCCACTGCTATTTGTGTTTTCCAAGTGTCATCGAAACAATACGGACGCGGTCACGAAATTGGTTTCGTTTATTTTCGTCATAAATAAAATCCAACAAATCAGCTTCGCCATTGTTTTCCTGAAAGAGGCGCTTCTTCTTTTGGTCGATTGACCCCGACTCCCCCCCCCCCCCCAAGGAGGGAGGGGCAATCACCCGACCCAATTAATACGCAAACACTGCGAGGACTGATTGCCCACTTCCGGTGGATCCTCTCGTTAAGAAGCCTTTCTTTGTAAACAGTTTCATCAAGAATTTAAATTTAGGGACGGGGAAATGGCGAGGAATAGTTCTGGAACTGTTGTCGACTGGTTTGTGTCTGCAGAAGTGCGACAACAGAACTCCTGACAAACTGTTCACAACCTGAATTCGTCAAATTCCGACTCTATTATCACATGGGTGACGTTTATTTGTTTATTATTGGTTTATTTATTTATTTGTTTAATTTTTAACCATTTGCTTTATTATTTGTTTTATGTTTATTAATTATTCGTTTATTTATTTATTTGTTGGTCCATTTGTACATATATTTGTTTATATATGAGATTAATTAATTGTTTTTTTATCTGCTTATTTATTTATTCACTTAATATTATGTACATTCATTCATTATACAGTTTGTGTAAATTTATTAACATTTTTATATGTATTATACTTCTTTATCAACGCTTACGCATATCCATTTATATGTATATCATTGTGTGTTGGGTCTATTTACATGTATGTATGTTTAATATATATAAAATTAAGTAGGCCTACGTAAAGTTTTACAGATTTTAAAGTACAAAGCCAAAACTGAATGTTTTTCATTGATTCTATAAATAAAAGAACTACAATCGGTCAATTAGTCAGCATAAAAAAATATTCTCCCCTCAAAAAAAAAACGATTTCATTTTATTTTTATTTTCCTTCGGCGTCAGTTAAAACAGAAAATAAATGAATATCACTATGAAATATTAAAGAAAATAAAATTTTGCTTAATAATTAATAATTAATTAGCGTTGACAACGAGAGCCAACCGAAAGTTCTTAGTTTTCGATAATGGAAACAATTTTTTGCGCTGCCAAGGGGTTTCGCGCTTCACTGAACTCGTGAATTAATTTTTCCAGTTCTTGTTTCAAATGCTTTTTCCCTTTCCCCCAGAGATTATTTTTTTTTTTGCAAATTTCGTTTTCACTTTGTTTGCTTTTGATGCAGTTGGGAGATAATACTAATTTTTTCTCCCCCATTTCCTCCCTCCGCCGATGGGACGATGGGAAAAAACAAAAGCAAAGATAGTCAGAGATTGTCAGAGGACAGTGTGAAAATGCAAAAACGTTATGAAGTGCGAAAGGTTGGGAAAATGAAATGAAAAGAGAAAGTGATACAATTTATGATAAAAACACAAAAATAAATATACAGTATTAAGTAAAAAAAAGTAAAGTAATAAAAAATTAATTAAAGAAATACAAAATAATACGAAAATACATTTAATATTATATTATAATTATATAAAGTATAGAAAATGACTTCCACAATAATAAAATATAAAATAAATAATATAAAAAAATAAAAGAAAATGCTAAAGAAACTAAATATAAATATATAAGAAAAAAATATGAAAACTTGTCTGTTATATGTAGAAAATCAGAGAGTATAAAAAATAAGCAAGGATAAAATATTTAAGCAATGTCGAAGAAGAATAACTTGCGGTTTCCACAAAAGCATTTCAAAATCGGATTTCTCCAACGCAGTGCGGCCAACATTATCAGTTAAAACTCACTAAATAATACTGCGTTTGCATTTTTATATTATTTGGTTAACTCCTAATTAACGACGACAATAGTTTAGTTATCGTCGCGACTTTGTGCTAACTTTTTGGCACCGTTTTGGCCAAATGGGTGCACCGCACCGCGCTCACCGTACGCATCTTTCAAAAAGCATACAGGTTCCCCCACGATGATATAAAATTTTCGCAGTGTTGAATCCCCTCCAGAAACCGCAACGCAAACTTTATTTTGGCAGTTTCCCAAATTCTATTCCAGTTTTATTGATTTAACTAAGGGCTCAACTAAGGTCCCCCGCTTTCTTAAAAACCGAAACTTGAAATTACATTTCCTGTAAAGCTTTTAACCCGAGCGACCTTCCGCTTTTTCCAGATTCTCTTCAGCATTTCAATACGACGAACGCCCAATTTCGTTCTTTTCGGGGACTTCGTTAGTATAAACTCGGGAACCCTGTAATAAGGGGTGAGGATTAAGTATAAAAACTTATAAAGTTTTCACTCGACCGAAACAAAACAAATCGTACATATGCTTTTAAGAAAAATTAGCAAAAAAACAAAATTTGTGAAAAAGGGCCGACCGCATATAATAATTATAATCAGTATAAATGTGGGAAAAGTGAGAAGTGACAATAAGTGAAAAAAAAAAATAAGAGGTCAAAACGTCAAAATGTAAAAATCCTAATTGGGGTGCGGAGGGATTATCAATAAAACATCGGGATAATTAACAACAATTTTTTCACGTTTTCCTTTTCGTAAACAAGTTGGGGGAAATTTTTTAAAAACATTCCAATATTTCGATGAGCGATGTTTTTTATTATTTTCCCGCAATTCATTTCCATTTGTGTCATTTCCTCAGCAGCCAATAAACTCATGACAGTTATATAAAAACAACAAATAATTCTTCGGCTGTCACCTAATGCGGTGTTTTCCTTTTCATATATTATTTTCCAACTGTTATATCGGTATATTCACCCATCGAACGGTGACTCCTTCAGGACGACCACTTCTCTTTAAAAATACGTGGCAGATAAATTGTCTATATATTCAAAAACCGTGGTTAAATCCCTCCAAATTAATTCCAAATTAGAATATTTTTAAAACGAATAAGCATATCTAATTAAAAAGTAATCCTGTCGTTAGAAAATATACATAGGTCTAAATAAATAAGATAGATGGGAACAAGCACTGAGGATATAAGGACAAAAGATGACAATAAAAATAGAACAAATGATGCACAAATAAAGAATATCTTACAGATTCAATCTATTGAGCCTTTACATATACTATTATATGAAGTGGAAATCCGGAAAAGCAAATAAAATAGTCGAAAACCCGGGAAAAGAAGTTTAGCTAAACAAACTGAAGTACAGCACTCAGCAGACGACAGAGTAGAAAGAAATAAAAGAAGGAGGTAGTGAAGTAGAAGACCTGATGAGGTTGTAATAACTGTGTAAAAAAAAATACAAGAACTCATGAAGAGTTAAACTTAACGGAAGAAGACGTCATAAAAAAGTAAAAGAAGCCATAAAAGTTAAAGAAATAGAAACTAAAAAGATTGTAGAGGCTTTAGTAGTGTCATCAAGTGTGGAAAAACACAGAGAAAAGCCCAAAGAGCAGCAATAGCAGATTCTAAACTAAAAAAGCCCCCAAATATACAAACGAAGAAAGAAAAAAAAGTAAAATGGCGGAATACTGAGGCTGTTGAAAATTACTAAAAAAAGTCTACAAAGAGAAAAACAATGTTGGAAAAATAAATATAGTTTTATAGTTTTATAAATCCTCTAATGTATAACGGCCAATATTAGTAAATGGAAATACGATTCAGTAAAAGGTTATGCAAAGGCCTCGACCTGAACCTAAAAAGAGCTTTTTATTTACAACCCGTTAACGGGCGATTAATAAAAATCGTCTGCTCTGCGAATGTTTTTCTCATGAACGCCTGTTTAAACTCGCATCCGAGGTTTTACACTCCGTTAGTTTTTTACCTATTTCGAATAAAAATTAATTAACACGCGAATTTAGAAATTGTGTTTTTCCCACGGAACGGAGCGAGGGGTTGAAGGCGAAAGGGTAGTTTCGTTCCACCCCCGACGCGAAGTGTAAATCGTAATTTATCGGCTCGGAAATGGCGGAGCGATTTCCCGACAGACAAACGTCCGTAGGCTTTAAATGGAATTTCATTGGAGAGTTAATGGAGAAGGCGGTGGGTGGGTGAAAGGCTGTGGAAAGGATGTCGCCGACTGACTCAAACTAAAAAAACACGAAATGTCACTTTCCCTGCAGCGGACTGACTTTGAGGCCGACTTGATAAGGGTTTATTTTAAAAAGTTTTAATCTCGTCGCGATTTAATATTAGCGGACGACGCCAAGAGGTTTTTCTTCGGTAGCTGAAGGTTGAAGGACTGTCCTCTTCTGTGAGGGGAACCTCTCAAAGGAAAGATTTCGAGTGATTCCTCAGAGGCGCAGATTGCCTTTAACGAATACAAATAAATAGGGAGTTTTTGAAGTTAATGCTTAGATAAATGAGCAAATTCTCCGATGTCGAAATATCTCGAATTCTGCTCCGAAATAATTTCCCTCTCTAATTCTTAATAAAGGCTTTTGTTCTTTGAAGTACGCCGAAATTGAAAGCATCGGTTCGTGATAATGAAAATAAATGGATGCAAGTCATCATTACAGCACGTGAACATTTTATCAAAACCACCCCAAAAGGTATACATCAAAGCACATCAACATGTACCGGCTGTTCGCCACCCCATCTCCCCAGATTATGGCTTACAAACTTTCCGACAAGAGACGCTTTCTAAAGCAGTCCAGGTTTTCTGCACTCGGTTTAATGACGGTGCACGCCTTCGAAAGCTCTCCCCCGATCCCGCCGGAATTTATTTATTTTCCTCATATAAAGCTCTGACCTCGTATAAATCCGCCGTATAACTCTAATCTTGTTTCACGTGTCTTCACAACATATTTATGACTTTGTGATTTTGCAGACGTTTTGACAGTTAAGATGAAGTTCGCAAGCTCTTTCGAGAGCTTTTTCATTTTGGCTTTCGCCTTGAATGCATTCGCGCCTTTATGATTATTGACAGAGACTTATACCAATCGATTGTGGCTTTTTCGACCGTTTCAAACGGTTCCAATTTACAGCATTTCACTCCTAAAATGGCGCCCAATTTTCAGTACCTTAAAAATGCACTTAATTCGAGAATGGACTAATTTAACTCCAACAAAAAGTGCTGAATTTCCCATTAAAAATTTCAAGTAAATTCGTTTTTCTGTTCTTTTTTTTAATTTACATTAATTATTTTATGAAATCTGTACTTTTTTATTTTTATATTTTTTATTCTAATATTTATTATATTAATAGTTTTTTTAAATTGACCATTTACTTATCATTATTGGTCATAATTGACATATTTACTTTCAAAAATGCGTACCTTCTTTTTGCATATCGGGACACTCCTTCAGAATTCGAGTTCAGTGTTCAGCCTTTCCTCAACGTGCTCCTAGGAATGCCTCTCCCTGGAAGGACCATCGTGTGAAAGACGTATCTGGAGCAAGCAGAAGACGTTAATTTAGAGCGAGGAGTTTAATTCCTTTCAAAAGTGCGCTTCTTCCGGTTGAACGCTTTCGCTTCAACAGCCTCTCCGCGTCTTCAACCCTCTCCTCAGCCGGCTTTTTCAAATTTTTATAAATCCCCACAAGCTTTTCATGAGGACCTTTTGTGAGAGTCGAGTTCTCTTTCATTATTGCAGAGCTTTTAACCCCCACCCCAACGGCATTTAATTTTGATAACAGGTTATTAAAACATTCTCAGCACCGAACGTCATTACTGACAAATCAGTGCATTTCGATAAACATTATGGCCGGTACTCGTTTTATAAAAATCATTAATCGCTTGTTAACACCCCATTACTTCTTTGGATGGGGTGCTTCCCCTTCAGACTGACGCTTTGATCTCGGCTATATTGACGAAACATGTTGTGAACTTTTAAAGTTTGCACTGCTTTGAGTGGAAAAAATTCCATTCGAAGTGAATTTCAAAGGAAATTCTTGAAAAAGTTTTAGGAAAATTTCCGCCCAAAGCAGAGATCAAGGAAAGGCAGAAAGCAGAAAGATTAGGGAGAAAAACTTTCAAAAGCTTATAAATTTATAAGCACAAAATTACTTTAAAATATGGTAAAAATTTAAGTACAAAAATAAGTACAAAAATTTACCTAATAAATTACGTGTAAATAAGTAATTTACACTCTTAAATTAAAGATTACTTTTAATTTACATATTTAAACTAAAAAAACTTATTAGTAAATGGAGGAAAATTTAGTAAATTAAGCTGTATAATACAGTATAAAAGCTGTTTACCAAAATATAGAAATTCAGGACTTATTTAAACATTAATTTATATACTCAGAAATAAATAGAAAATGTAAGGAAAAATGCCGTTTGCAGAGAAAAAGTGTATAAATAATTTTGTAAGTAAAAAATTATAAAATACACTATTACAGTACAAAATTTAGTGCATAATTTTGTAAAAAAATAATATAAAAAAAGAAATACTTGTGTTTTAGCATGTCATGGCCTTATACGTAACATAAGTATAGTCTATTACATAATATCAGACATAGTGTTGTAAACATAAAGTAAAAAATTAATGCAAAAAATATATTATAAATATATGTAATTATAATTTAAAAAAAATAATTATAAACATAATTATAATCAAAACATGTTGAGACTATCGTAGTTCGCCTAACCAAAAGAAAAAAACATAAGTAAAAATTATACTTAATAAATTAATAAAAATTATTCTCTGACCATAAAAAGTATTTATCGGAATACATAATAAATATAGTTATACGATCATAAACTTAAAAGACAAAGCAAATACACAGAAAATTCAGTCCAGAAGAAGAATGAATGAATGAGAAAGGGCAACAAGGGACGTGTCAAAGGGGTAAAAATCCGTTCGGAACAAAGCGTTGGTCCCTCTTCTGCGAAGAATTAAAGCGCAGAGGAAGGAGAAGACAGTAAAAGCCCTCTTGAGAACTCGTAATTAAAGCATCCGCAGAGCAAAAACTTTGAAGAAGAGTACTTTTTGGGGGGCGAGCTAATGACGGTTGGGAACCGACCATCCCGTGTAATTCTAATCCCTCGACTTATGCGAGGCGATTATTCTCAAGGAGAAGGCTAATTTTTTTTTTCAAATGACTAAACTTGTTCAACCCGATCACGAAGGCGGTGAAAATGATTAGGGAAATGTGAGGTGTTTAGGGTCTTCGCCATGAAAAACTCGTTGAAACATTTAGACCCAGCGCACGCCGCCTCAGATCTTTAGAAACTTTCTAAAGAAAAGACAATAAAACTTTAACAAAGTATTTCTGAAATCTACTTGCGGGCAGAATATAAAGTTAAAACTTTTCACTCTATCGAGCTGGGAAAAAATGTTAAATAAAACCGTTATGTTAAACGGGTTTCTTTCGGATCTCCCGTTCGGGTTTTCGAGGCGGCGGTGCGCGGCCATGATGGTCTTCGCGCGCTCTCTGGAGGAGATCATTTTAAATAAAACTTCCGCGGCCTCGAGTTCACGGGAAATTAATTTTCGAGACGTGCGGTTGGCAGCCGCTATCTGATCGATTCTTATAAGATGGAAAAGAACTCTTCTGTCTTCTCGCGACTTTGTTAAATCCGGCTTATTTCCGTTTCTATCTCATTTTTCTCCTCTTCTAAAACCCTAATTGAGGTTTTGTTCAATCCATATTCGACCTTTTGCACTCGTAAATGACGTGAACAATACAAGAATGTGACATACAATGTATGAATACATTTTGGAACAAAGTGCAAAAGGAATGGTTTTTATTTTATTCCCCGACGCGATGAGTTTTCAGGTCGTAAAAGGCAGATTTACTATTATTTACAGTGAGCGGAGAGAGGTCACATCCCATAAATCAAAAGGTTCCGGCAAACCCCTTCGACCGTTCCCCGAGCATTCCTTTGTCTAAAAGGAAAGAAAGTTGCTTCGGAGAGAAAAGCTTTCCGCAGTGGGGGAAAAAAAAATTAAGAAAAGATTAAGAAAATTGTTATTTTTATGGGAACGCGGATAATATTTCGACAGCTGCTTAACGACGCTTTGAAAAAGCCGACTCCCGTAATTATCATAGCGTCGGGGCTAAATAGGATAAAAATCCACCGATGGGGATGACGGGGGTTGACGGGGGTGGCTGTCTGACCACTTGTCGGCTCCCCTTTCGCAAAAAGGCATTCGTCACCCTTTGCATTGATTTTTCACTCGAGGGCATAACTGTCCACTCTTCAGGAGAGCTCCCAACGCTGCGGTTAGCGTTTGTGGAGATTAATTGAATTTTTTTTAATTTAAACGTGCGCTTTCCCCCAGAAGAAGAGTGTGCATTTTTTAAATAAATAAAAGCAAGGAAACATTCATCAATGTCAGCGCCAATCTCCGGCTTTGAGATTTATCAAACGAAAGAAATAAGTTGATGTCAACGGCAAAGGCTTCGGAACGCGAACAACTATCGGGGAAATTATTTTAATGAAGGAAACCCGAGTGGGTGATTAGTCGGAGGGGGAAAACTTTTAACTCGAAGCCATTTTGCTTTTGTGGAATTTTTCACGTCGCCCCCCTTCGACTGCGGGAAAATCACTCTCCCGCGCAAGACTTTTCCCGAGGAATCCAAACTCAAACAAGAGGAGCGGAGGAATCCATCCAGGCAAACAAAGGAAGGAGATCTGACTACGGACAGCCCATCAGCCCAGGAATCAGGAGGGAAAAACCTAAGGAAAACTCCACTAACTGTGTACGTGAGGCGACTGCGAATCCTTCGGCCTTCGCCACTCAGTCAACTCATTCTGGGAAACTTTAAATCAGTTTTTGTTTCTTCTCCGGCGTTGGAAATTTCACATTGTTTTCTTTCACCCCTTTCTGTCTGTTCCGTTTTACCCCCGGGGTCGGGGTGGCTCGCAAATCTTTGCCTAATTTTAAATAAGTTAGACCGAACGGTTTAGCATTCATAACGTTATTCAAAAAAAAATAAATAAAATAAAATAAACTTTTACGTTACAATCATTTATATATTGAAAACGCACCAAAAGGTATAAAATAATTTTAAAAAAAGTACGTGCACACATTCATTATTTTATACCTTTTAGTATGTTTTTAATATAATAATATATTTATTCTTGACACAATTTTTTAGAAATTTTATAATTTTATTAGAAATATAAATACAAAAAAAGACAAAAAATTTCAATTACAAAATAAATGCAAAATATAAAAAATTAAGAATAAAAAATATAATTCTAAACAAAATATTATTAAAAAAAATAAAAATATATGTCAGTTATGTTTTTAATATAAAAGATTGTAACTTTTTATTACTTAACTTTTTAGTCATGAATTAGACAAGACTAAAAAGTTAAGCAGCAATTAATATTATTAAAAAAAAACCAACAGACAATCGTCAAAATATTGTGACGTCACATTTACTCTACCCGGAATCTATCATTGTTAAAAGATCTTAATAACATACAATTACACATTTTTAATTCAATCTTCTTAGAATGCGATTGGGCCACAAACCCAATCATATCATTAAATAATGGCTGTCCTTATGAACTGCTCCTTATTTGATTCATCTTCTTAATTGTTAAGTTTTATACTCACAAACAAACCGACAAACGCACAAAATTTCGGAGTTAAATAAAAGATTCTATCTTTATCTATTACTTATCTATTCACGCATCTTCTCATTGCCCGAAAGCGATCATCACCGCCATTTTATTGTACCTTCAAACGAACCCTCAAAAGTCAAACAGGTGAATTCGAAGTGAGAGAAAAATGCAAAACAATACAGTGTTTTTTTTTGTTGCTTTTCCGAACAGTTGTACCGAAGAAGTAATGAATTCGGGGAAAGTTTTCAAAACGAAGTTTTCCCCGGATATGCAGGATTCATAAAATCCGAAAGAAAGCCGCGTCTTTGGAAATGGCTCGTGCATGTGTCACTTGCCTAAGTTCGGGAGCTTTATCTTTGTTTTCCTAAGCTCTTTTTTTCCAAATCATCTTCACTATTTTTCCAACACTGGGCTTAGGGAGATCTGTCAGGAGGGCGATTCATGGCTCCCAAAACGGCGTCGGGGTTTTCCCCCAGGCCGAGGTTGCGTTCCTCCTCCGAAAGGGTTCCCCGTTTGAATGCGGATTAAACAGAACCGACAGGATATCAGATTATAGCGCAACGTGAGCGACAGCCCTGAAAGATTTCGACATGTATAAATAATATTTTGAAGGGTTGGTAACACTGCAACATGTTTTTATATTCCCTGGAGTGAAATCCTTCGTCCGTTTCATTTTTTGGCACTCTGGGAATGTTTTTGTTGCCTTTTGCATTCATTTTCTTTTCGAGACTTTAATATTTTTTTCTTCACACTATTTCTTTTTAGAAAATCAGACGTTTTAAATGACACCAACAATGTTAATATCGAAAGTCGTCAGCAGTATTTTTAATTTCCACAAAAACCTGTGGTAATCTTTTCGAAATATGAAAGATCGGAAAGGATAAAAAGTATAACACGGAGAATTAGGGTGAAATCAACAAAAAAGGCTCTGGGGAGAAGAAGTTTGGGGATGAAGGAGACAAGGGTGGGGGGAGGAAGAAAAGGAAGAACAAAAACATAAAGGAGATCAATGACCGACCGAAAGCAATAAAATTAAACAATAGTTTGTTTCGAGCAAGAACTTTTTCGAAAATGGGGAGAAAAATTGTTGAAAGCACTCAGAGAGGGGATGGGAGGGGCGAAGGGGAAGAAAAGCCAGAGTCTGTTGTTCGTTCCGAGATAAAACTAATTATTCTAATAAATGGATAAAAGGACGGGTGAAATCAAACGCTGAACTCTGTTGAAAAGTGGGTTTCGCCTTAATAAAATCGATTGACTTTGTAAATTATTTTCCGTTGAGTGGGGTAATTGAAAACGTGAATGATGTTTGGGTGGGTGAAACAGAAGAAGAAGGGGTTGTCGGGGGAGCCAAGAATCACTGCACGACTTCCGCACTTTCATTAACGGCGGAGAGATGCATTAGACGAATTCTGTTTGCTTTTGCTCTTTCCCAAAGGGAGAAAACTATTTTTATAAAAATAACTTTCTCAGTAATGTAAATAAAAAATTACGGATGAATTGTTTGTAGGGGAAAACATCTTCTAGAGAAGAAAAACCTCAGAAAAGACCACAGAGGGAAGGAGAAGTTAATAATTAATTAATTAAAATATTACCGATGTAGTAATTATATTCTGATGAAGAAAATATTTATCCGTTTGGGAAAGGCGCAACCCCCGATTTAAGGGATGAAATCAAACGGGGAAGAACCGTTACAGATAACCGAATTTCCATCTCCGACTACAAAGAGAAGAAACTTTCTTTGAAGGTTGGTTTTTGGAAACGGTTGAATTTAAAAAATTTCCTTTGTTTTCTCCTAAGCCCAATTGAAATGGTATTTGACCCCGAGGTCAGATCTTTGGCCTTTCAATTTTCTCGGGAAATTGAGTTTTGCTTTTCTCATCAAGAGGTTTCCTTCTTCCGAGAACAAATGCGCTTTCCGTTAATTCGTCCCGTCGAGTCGAAAGTGACCTTTGAGGGGATGAACCACTCGACAACCTGCGACTTCCCCCGTGTCGGGGGAAACCTCCCCAAAGTTATATTATTATTATTATTAAGTGGAAATTCTCATCCGAAATGAGTTTTGTTATTAAGCTAATCTCCGAATGAAAACAACTCGCGCCATTCAGACGACGGAGCTACGATTTTGACATTAAAGAAATAAGTGGAGTTATTCCCGAGAAACCACTAAGCAGAGTTGAGGGGCGGCTTTATTACCTCAAAGGGTGTTAATACAGTTGCTCTCGAGTGAAAATTCACCGAAACCCTTTTGAGAACTTTCATAATTTTCAGTTTATCGGCTCATGGCTTAACTGTACTCCCCAAATGAAGTTTTCTTTTCCGACTCCAACAATTCGTTGTAAACTCTTCCTCGCCACCGAGTGCCCAACAACTATCGATTTATTGGCTTCCCTGGGAAATCCCAACGACAGAGCTAATGTAATATGCATTGCAATGGTTGCGGAATGAAGTCAGGGGCCGAACCGGGGCGGGCGTCCATTTTCATTTACGTCACTCATTTTTTCAACCCCATGGGGGAGAAGAGGGGAATGGATGAGAGGTCGAAGGAGAAAGAAAACGGAATATTCTAAAATTTGGATCTCCACAGCTGAAGTTCTCTCCCTTCAGGTGCATTCTAAAGGGAGAAATAAGCGAATTTTACGAGGAGTGAAATGAGTGAATTGCGGCTGAGGGTGAATTTCGGTTGGAGGGGTGAAAAGGGGAGGGGAGCGAAGCTGTGACCGCAGTGGTCGAGCTGGGAAATGATTCCCGGGGAGTGGTAGAAGGGAGGAAAAGAGGAAAAACTAAAAGCTGAGATGAAACAAAGGATTGTTAACGCTCGATGAACGAGCATAAAGAGCATAAAAGAGCATAATATTCAACAAAAGCCCGAAAACAGGACACGGGACACGAAGTCCTCGCATCTCAAAATACAGTACTTCTGCGCCACAATAATGCCAAAATAAGAAACTAATAATAAATACATACATAAAAATAAAATCGAGTAACTTCGAAGTACTCAATCTTTTTTGTTTTTGATACAATATTTTGGTTGTATTTCTCTCCCCGATGATATTAAATTTACAATTTCACCCAAAATAACACTGTTAACATCATTTCCGTCAATTATTATACATTTTTTTTAAATAAAGCAGAGCTTTTCAACCTTTTCAAATCCAAAAACTAAAAAAATAAAATTATTAAAGGATTATTAATTCAGCGAAAGGAAGCAGAACGAAATACATTGGGTAAATAAAATTCAGCTATTATTACGTTTAATAAATTATTAAAGCGGAAGTGGGCGCCATGAAAATTAATATTGAAAGTAGAGACTGAGAAGGATTCAGATACTATTATATATTATAAAAATGTGCGTAATGCGTTCAAAATTTCAACAGGAAAACGGTTCAGCCCGTGCGTTTCGCGATCCTCTTTCCCCTTTTCTCCGCTCTCACAAAAATACATAAAGTTAAACGAGAGGAGTTCAAACAATGAAAACAAATATATGGATTTAAAGGAAACGGAGGCAAAAGCGCGGAAAAGAAAATTTGCGTTTCTGTCGGATTCCGACTATTAACGTGAAATGTGAGGGGGGAGTGCAGTTTTCCGGGAAATTCCGGCTGTTCTGGTGGACGGATCATAAAAGTGTTAGCGGCGTTCATATTGAATGCTTCGGGATGAAATGGGGTCTCCACGAGTTCCTTCGGAGGAGTCTCAGCGTTGGAAAAAAATCTTGAAAGTCTCTCTTCAAGTGTGAAAATTGTTTCAATGCTTTTGATGAAGGTTTTGTCTGTTGGTGCGTGATAAATTTTCTGCGGAAGGCAAATTCCTCCGTTTATTTTTACCTCCTTTTCAAAAAATGACTTGCTGCGTTTGGTTGAAAATTTCCAGTAATTACTGCGCCGAGTTGTGCACCTTTTCCAGGGCGAAAAATAACAAATTTTTATGAATCAGCTATTCATTTAATTGCTGGAAACTTTGCAATGGCTTCAGGGGTTTCGGACGAACCGGAAAAAATATATAAAATGAAAATACCAAATCACATTGCACTGTTCAACACTGAGCAGATACTAAAATCGATAAATAGTTAAACAAAATCCTTAAAAACAAATTTATCATCATTAAAAACTTTTACAGAGTCAAAAAATAAAAGTTAAACTTCAACAATTAATTTTTAAACAATCAATTCTTAGTTCCTTCAAACGGTTACTTTAAAAATTAACTCTTAAAACGTTTACAAAATTATTAGAATATATAAAATAAATAAATTAATTATATATACTTTTCATTTCCCCTGTTAAAAAGAATTATTAGGTTTTTCTGTTGTGAACACACCGAAAAAAAGTCGAAGCAAAGAAATTTATTAGATTTATTTATTCATTAAATTTATTAAAGTTATTTATTTTTATTTATTTATTAAGTATTATTTATTTAGTATATTTATTAAATTTACTTACAGTTAGTGTAAGATATTGTGTTAGATAAAAACACTATAAGATAAGAATATGTAAATAAGTGTAAGATAAGAATAACCTAAAGGATTCAGTGCAAAAGAGAACGATAAAATTTGCTAATTATAATTAATATAAATATATTTGGTTGGATTAGGGCAAAAAGAGACCGATTAGGGCGAAACCGAAGAGCGAAGATGTATGAAAGAGTGGTAATATGAAATAATCCTATTGAAGGCTTAGAAAGAAAATCTCAGAGGATAAAAGGAAACCATTTACATTTTTGTCTTGTGCATTGGAGCCAAACATAAAGAAAGGATTTGGAAAGTTTTAATTCTTTTACATGTTTTCTCAGATTTCGTTCAAAAGAGAAAGGTTTTCCCAAAATTGTATTTTAATCTCACCCTCATAAAGGCCAAACGAGCTTTTTGTCCGAATTCCCTTTCCGGAGTGTAATTCCCGGACAATGGTTCTTCGACAGCCCGAAGTCCTCACGCGGACACCCTTATTCTCATCTCCGGAATAAGTGCTCACCCTTTTCACGCCCCCAATCCATAAGAGAACTCTCAGACATGTTTCTCAGATGATGAAAGCACAAAACACTCATTATTCCATCACCTGACCGCCACGAATTTAATGGCGAAACGCAAATAAAATAATTCCGATGCATTCACTCCCTCGGGATTAAGTCTGCATCTCTCTTATGGTCGGACATATAAACTTTCAGTGACTCCCTCACCCCTGTTTCAAACTTTTCCTTTTTATTAATTACTCTCCGCCTCCCCTCGTCGACCACTGACCTCACAACCCCACATATCATGTGCACCGTGGTGGTCGAGCTCACCTCGGCTCCCCCGGCTTTAAGCGCCTGTCTAATTAAAAACGTTTTCATAAATTAATTCCGAAAACTAATTTTAATACAACCCCCTCACTTGGGGGTTTTCTTTTTATTTTTCTTAAATAAAATAATACGAAAACTTTAATTGGAAAATCTTTAAAAAGATTCGGAAGAAGAAATTTTTTTCTTTTCTTTGAAAGCCTTTTTTTAAGTTTAATGAAAATTAATTCATATAATATTAATTTTCAACCTAGTAGTTTTAACTTTTAATAATTTCCCTTGTTTCCTCACGAAGCTCTCTTCAACAAAAACAATTTTCAATTTGTGAGCGCAAAGAGCTCCCGAGGTGCCTATCTGTCTTCCCTTTGGCTCGAACACTTTCCCCTCTGATTTAGAATATCTGTTTCTGGTGTTGTTCCATGCAGAGAGATTTGCACGGCAGATGGGAGGCTTTTATTCTTCAAAGCAACCATGTTACAGGTAAACACCGAAATGTAGAGAATGTGGACTTTCACCGGTGAAAGTCGACATTCACCAATTTTGGTCATTCACTGTAACGTCCACACACAACAGCGTTGTAAAAAGGAAGCCGTTTCAACACAACAGAAGCGGACCCAAATCGAAATTAAAAATCTTTTATATATGATTGGATGGTTTTAAGGACATCTGTACGTCTTCGGTAGCAAATTGAGAATCTACTGACAGTATTTATGATCTTCAAATACGCCATTAAAGGGAGATTCTTAACGAAAATGACGACAGAAAAACCAGAAAAGTGAGAAATTACATTTTTCATTGATTTTTGATTTTATAGTATACATTTTCGGTTACAAACAACTCATTTCCGTGAGCTTTTTCCAGTGATTTGCATAAAATCGCACT
Organism: Brueelia nebulosa; assembly: GCA_028293925.1. Taxonomy (NCBI): domain Eukaryota; kingdom Metazoa; phylum Arthropoda; class Insecta; order Psocodea; family Philopteridae; genus Brueelia; species Brueelia nebulosa. The sequence continues at coordinate 450,684 of JAQIBA010000118.1, read as the reverse complement.
GATCACGCTAAATATATCGGGGAATCCTTCCACTTCCTTTTTTCTCCTCTTCCTTCCCCTCTCTCCCTCCTTCGGATGCGCACTATCCGGTAATTTTTGGTGCTTTAATGTTCCAGTCACGTTTCCGGAGTTTGGGTTATTTGATGAAGTTAGTTAAGGCGAACCTTTTCGCAGCGCCATTCCCGAGCGCAGTAAAAAATTTACCCCCCTCGTTTTTTCATTACCTCTCCCCATTCAAACCCTCATTCGAAAGGGGGTTTCCTTATTAAACAAAAATTTAACAAAAAACTCAACCGAACGGCGACCCTCCGGTTGTTCTTTGCATTCATCCCTTCTCTTTCTGTTCAAATAATCAACCCCAATTAAAAGTTTCGGATGAGAATTCGGGACATGCAGCCTTTCACCCTTAGGTCAACTCTCGGAGATTTGCATCGTCGATTAAAACAAATATTTTTTTCAATTTCCATAGATTTAAATTTGTGTTTTTAGTGTAAATTATAAATGTTAGAGGATAATTTCTACCCAAATTTAAGTGAGAAACATTTCAAATTTTTGGACAAATAATATTTCGCACCAGTGATGGAGTTTGAATGCGATAAATAAGTTTCTCGACTTGGTATAATCCCTTAAAAACCCCCTCGCGAAAAAGGGTTCGGTTGACAAGGGATGAAAAAACACAAAAGGCGGACGGTCGAAACACCGAGCCTGGATCTTGGGAGAAAAAAATTTATTTTCCCGAATCGCCCCCGAAATAAAGCAAAGTCAGCGAGGAAATCCTCTTAAATATGGCGAATTCATTTCAGCAATCAATTACATGCGGCCCCGCCCACATGCGCCCCCGTTTCCACATTAATAATTGAGGGATGCTCAAATCCAGGAGGCATCGCCGGACCGAGTGCGCCTTCTGAGAATTCTCCTGATGGATGGACAAGGGCTGGCCATCGAGGGGGGTTCAAACGCGTGTTCGGGGTTTCCCGAACGAAAAAATGGATTTTAAACTGATTATTGAGATCAATCAAAGGAATTCTTCCGAAGGAAAGCGAGGAAGTTTTAAGATAAAGTCAGACCCGGTTTGGATGAGTTGAGGAATCGTTTCAGCAGACGACCATTTGTCACAGGACTGATTCTTTTCGGTTTGACAAAGCTTTTCCACATCTTTTGCGATGGCGACCGAAAAAAAACGCTTAGAAAAAATATATAATATTGAGGGACTGCACCCCCTGAGAGCTTCGCGCTCCAACCCCGAATTGTGATCACGATTTGTATCTATATCAATCAATATCTGACGCAAAACATGTTTTCTAAAAAACTGAACACAGCGTAACAGAGCATTGGAGGATACTGAACGTTGTAAGCCATTAGTCTTGTTTAGAGCGCACTAAAATGTCTCTTCTCTACATTTTCACTACAATGTGATTTTTCCTCCATTTCTTTAGCTTCTTTGGATGTCTTGAGTATTTAAAAAATGCATACTGATAAACAAACAATTTTTGGTAAAAATTTGGTATAAAAATAAGTATAAAAATTTACCTTATAAATTACGTTTATATTCTTATTTATATTTACTTACATAAATTACTCTTAAATTTATTGACTTACTTTTTACATAATACAATATAATTTACTCATTTACTTTATATTTTATTTATATTTATCCATAAATTAACGATTTTTTAAAATTTACATTAATAAACTAAAAAACTTATTACTTAGTAAATTAAGTAATTTAGTGATACTAAGCTTAATAAAACAAAAGTATTACATTAGGGTGTAAAAATTATCTACCAAAATATAGAAATTAATTATTAAAAGTTAATAAAAATAATAATTTTTTAATTGATATTATTTAATATTAATTTTTAATATTTTAATTAATTTTTATATTTACAGAAATATAGTAATCAGGGGAAAGAAATAATCCGTTTGTTTCAACAGAAATTTTGTAAGAAAAGGTTACAAAACAGTGCACATATAAAGAAACACATACAGATCTCTTGAAAAGATTTATACAGTAAAGTAAATGTATATGATTTACCTTTTCCAGTGTTTGCGTCTCTCATTAAACACTAAAGGAGTTGTGAAAGTCAAATTTTCATTCAATTAACCCGTTTGTCCACTGAGGTTTTAGGGATTTTCTTGAGAATTTTCTTCCTAAAAATAAACAAACCATTTTGAAGCAGAAAATAAACTTACAGTAGAACACATTATTGATCAGTTGCTGTAAAGAAAAGGGGGGAAAAAAACGAGAGAGTGAGTTTTTACAGATTTCCTCGGCCATTGGTCGGGATGTACAATTCGCAATAGAACAGTTGCTTTTGATTTTTTTGAGTTTGTGCGCAATAAATTTAAACCAACCCCCTACCCCATCGTATTTCATATATTTTAAAACCATCATCTGCGAAGAATTTGTTATTTGTTCAAAATTTAGTTCCTTCTTATAAACCGGTGCATTCGATACCATGAATCACCGGGAAACGGTGATAAATAAAATTTATTTTTGGTTTTGAAGCGGTCGGCCATACGTCAGCTCTTTCTTGAGATAAAAAGAAAAATTATTGATGACGGAGGGGAGATAAGATTTTAGGCGCGCTCGATTTCTTTATTAAAGGGGGAACACTCCGTATCCCCACTCACATAAAACATTTATGACCGACCTGACAGTAAAAAAGTGGAGTCAGAGTGCAACGCACCCCAACTCGAGAGCTTTCGCACTTGGAAAAGTTCATCAAGTCGCCGTGCACGAACCGCCGTAAACTCAGACCCGTTACTTAGTTCATAAAAAGCCCTGCTTGAACAGTCCCATCGTTAAAACTTTAATTCGGGGTTGTTATGCATTTCATTGAGTTTTTGCGAGTCGAATCGTGAGAGGGTGGCAGATAACGAAGGGAGAACGTTTCCGCTGGGGGTCACATCCCGGGGAAGGATTCCTAATAATAAAAGTTAGGCCGACTCTTGAGTTAAACTCGAGATGACGGAAGTTTGTAAGTGAAACTCAACCCCGGTCGACCCCTCGGCCGAACCCTACCTGAAACACCCTTCAGATGTCATCATCCGCTGTGTTCAGAACTATTCCCAAAGCGACACTCCTTTCATTCGGCATTTCGAGCTGTTGTTCCCGAAATGTGCGCTTCCGCTAATCACCAACAGCAAAACTTTTCACTTTCGGAAGGAAACAGACGAACTTTCATAGTCATTTTGGGGTGTTCGCCTGTTGATTCGGTAATTCATCACCTTCTGAATGTAATCCGAATCCCCGCCCGAGTCGAGTAAACCCCCCCTCCCGCGCCCTCTTTGTTTCACCCCCGAAATAATTAATTCTTTAACTTGTTTTCTGCTTTTCATGCGAGTGCAGTCGGAGCTTAATGCCCCGGCAAAGCCGTCATTCTTTATTTCGCCGAATAATAGAGCCGCATTTTGACTCTCTAAAATTTTCCGACTGTTCATTCAATCATCCCTAAGCTGAGTTCCCCTAAAATAAATTAAATGCGGATCTAAGTCTCATAAAGATAAAATATTTTCCGTCCCCGTTTTGATTCTGCGTTAACTGTTTATTCTCAGCATCTCTTTCAGCTCTTCGTTGAGATTCGTATATGCTGTTATATATATTTAAAATATTTCTAAATCATATATTTGACATGTTTTAACAATTTATGAAAATATTCACCCAATCATTAGTTCATAACTTACATAACATCGTAATACATAACTCTATGTCATAGTCAGTTACAGCATATAACAAACTCTGAATGCACATTTTCAGGAGATATTATCTAAAATAGATTGCAATTGAGCGCCCACACATTTCGTGTCTGCCTGCAGTTAAATGGAAATCTCTTCACTGCTTTTGTCATTTCAGTTCTCTGTTTTCTCCGCGAAATCAAACCTGAACGAAAGCTTTCATTTACTGCTATTAAAACACGCCTTCGCCTTCAATCTCTCCCAATCGGTCGGCCATTTTGTAAAAGAGCATAGAAACCAAAATGTCGAAGATCGACTGTCACTTTTTCCCTCCTCTTCCGGCGAAATTAAAAAGAAAAGCTTTTCCTTTGAAAAAAATTAAACTTTCCCGAAATAAACTCATGCAAAAGTTTTCTCTTCTTCCTCGAAGAAGATATTCGCTCCTCCCATCTTCTTTCTCCCTCGGCCTTCATTATTCCGCCAAGGATTATTAAAAATTTTTTTCTTCATATGCTCTCCTTTCCGAACAACTTTTAACCCTAAGATTAACTTCACTATCGACTCGGCAATGTCGTCGCCGGAAACTTTTCTGTCCCTTGAGCTTTCCCTCTCCTCCCGCCCGCCTCCCCCTCCCCTCCTGTCCACCCTTCGATCGCGCGGCCTCCCCATATGAAAATTTCATTCTTCGCCCGACGAGTGGTTTTCGCCCAGGAGTTTTCTAATTAAATTAAGTAAGGCTTCTCAGATTCTCGCTGACCCTTTTTAATAAAAGCGGGAGTTGACATTTCGTTGGACATTTTTCTTTGAATTCGTTCTCGTCCGAAGAGGAACTTTCGTTTTGTGATGTCCCCCCCCCCCTCCCGAACATTTCCACCGAAGTGACACCCGTTGAATTAATGTGTGCCTCATGAAATTAACGCCACTTATTCGTTATTAATATTTTTTATTAAATTTAAAGTCATTTCGACTCGTAATTTATTTTTAAAACAACAAAAAAATGGCGCGAGAAATTCTAAGCCAAGATTAACTGAGTCACGTGATTAAACCGAGCTCAGGTAATTATCTATTTAATTATCTGTAAATATCTAATCTCGTACAGACTCCCGCTGATTTTTTCTCATTTTTTTCTCATTACTATCTTTTTTATATTTTTATAGCTTTTACCTTGACCTCTATAAAAAATTATGTATATTAATGATCAAACAAAGGCATATCAATAAATAAATAGAATAAAAATGAATAAAAACATAAATATAAAACAAATAATAAAATTTTTGAAATAAATTTGAATGTGAAATATGAATATGTAAACAACAATAAAATATAAATATAATAATAAATACATACATAAAAAGATAATATAAGGATTAAATATCAATACTATAATTTAAAAATTAAATAAAATTTGATTTTAAATAACATAAACAAAATATTATTATATATAAAATATAATTTAAAGTAAAATAATCCCCCAAAGTCAAAGATTTAAAGCAGAAGTAAACTTTCCCGATCGGAAATTCTCTTTCCGAGAAATGCAAAGCAATCCCATTATCAGTTTCGAGAAAAAGCGATAATTATTTTCACCTCGGAAAAGAAACAATCGCTGGAAAGTTGGGAACGCCATTTTGAAAACGTTTTACGCTCTTTTCTTTTTAAAACCTCTCTGCCGACTCTTCACCTTTTTCTCTCCCGAGTGCGTGAGAATTTCGCATGACCGCGACTCAACTGAAACATTAAAGTTCACCTGTCTCCTCCTTCTCCCCTGCCAGACTCAAAGAAAAAGTGTTAAACCACTTCCATTTCAGATTTCCACCCCTTTCGCCCCTTTTTCCCAAGCGCTCGCACGGAAGGGAAATATCTCGCGAGAGCTTTTGTTTCCGAGAGGGATGAAAGAAGGGGTAGCGGTTATACTTTGGGGGGTGTCCCCTTTGGATGAAGTGTTGCGGGGTCAGCCAAGGTTTTACTGCTTTGCGTGTGGGTGTTGACATTAGCGGGTGTTATAAAATTACGATAATCGTCAGGCACGTGTCAAAGCCGTTAAAACCTTTCCGAGGTAAAACGAAGAGTTCTTCTGTTATTAAAGAAAAACGCATTGAAAAGCGCTTAAGTTTTCTGCGGAAAGGCAGAATGGAGAAAAGAAACCGAAAGGGGATGAAATAAAGAATTTGTTTCTTTCACAGAAGAGAAAATGAAGAATACCGAGGGGGTGAGTAAACAACGAGGGGAAAAATTATCAATATCGTTTTTTATAATTTCTTCATAAAGAGCGCAAAAATTGGAGATTTTTTCATTGGGAAAACTCCAAAGAAAAACTTGTGATTTTCCCTTTTGTCGAAGTTTGCTTTTGAAATTTTAATTAGCTCGCGATAAAATTTGTTTCTCAAATCCAAATATTTTTTTCTAAACGCCTCCCTCATTTCACGCCGGGGGTTGCAGTTTTTAATAATGGGAAGGGCGACGCAATCGTACATTCCTCTTCAGCCATTGATTTTGCATTTGAGATTTAGGTATTTTTTGGTATTCTTTCATTACATTTAGGTTGGCCGTTCCTAAAGTTTTTGCAGTGATAAGTAAATGGGGATAACCTCTAACAATTATTACATGAAATGAGGGAAAATGGGAGAAAAATACAGAAAGAAATGAGAACGAGACAAAAGAAAAAACCCAAAGAATTGCAGGGAAAAAACAGCAAAGTGGAAGAAATACACCTCTTAAAAAATATGAAAACGAGAAACACAAAGAAACTCAAAGAGAAATGAAAAAAAAGAAGAATAAAACGAAAAAATAGGAAAAAAAAAATATTTTTGGAAAAGCAGGAAAAAGGGAAAACTGGGAAAACGAGCAAATCCCACGGGCGAACAATCTCCAACAATTATTACATTGCAATTACAGTAACATTTGTACGTACCATTATTTCCAACTTGAAAACATATTTCGGTTAATAGATGAAACCGAAAGAGAAAACAAAATATGATTGGCAATTGAAGGAAAAATAAATGATACATTATCTAAGAATGAAAGCGAAACAAAGTACTAAAAGTCATAAAAACATTTAAAAATAACGGCTGAACTTTTCTTTCAAATCCCTTAGGGATGAAATGACCGTTAAGAAGTTTAGAGAAAATTTGTCTTTTGTGAAACCACAGACACTGAGAAAAACCAAAACGCGAAATGTTTTTTGACGTAAGCAATTCGGGTTTTATGTGAATATTAATTAAAATATTATTTATTAAATTCATTAAATAAAATCTTTTCAAGGCAGAGCATGTAAATTATCTGAAAAATGGCTGAGCAGTTCGGAAAACAAAGACCGAAAATTAACAAGTAAACCAACCATAAACGCCGTCAGTAGTAAATTAAACTTTTAATGAATAACTACACAGTCACAGAAATAATTCACCTGTTAAGTTAATTTACTTTGCTCCAACAATTTTTAACGTTTACACTTTTTGGGAAAATATTTTTCAGGGAAAACACACATACACACACATACACACACACACACACACACAGCCTTCCTTCATTTACTCAGGTAGAGCAAAAACTCAAAGATAATGGACTTGCTCATGCAAGAAAAATTTTATGGTTGTGCCTCCAAGCGTCATTTCACCGGTAATGGCTGCAGAAAAATCTCAGAGAAAGGAGTTATAAATAACGGAAAGGTGCACTCGGGTGATTTTAATGCGTCGCAATAAATCCCCGTCAAATATTTCATGAAAAAGTTAGCGCTGAGTTTGCAAATATAATTAAAAAAATCCCCTTTCGCTCGGGAACATCCACGCGTTATATTTCCCCGTCTATGGCGGCGACGACAGCCCCAATACCCCAACTTAATCTTTGGCTAAAAATAATTCGAAACGCAGGCAAGATGCTTCTCCGTCTGCCGGAGGCAAATATTAAAAATTAATTCTCTCTAATCACGCTCCTTAATTTCACCGCAATCTCACTTTTACAGAGTCTTCCCTCCCCTTCATTGTATTCCCATGTTTTCATTCCCGTTCCTCCTCTCAGATAAGTTTTACTCTCTCTCTCTCTCTCTCTTAAATGTTGTCGTCAAATCAGAGGGGGGTTGTTTTATGCTTCTTCGAGCACTGACACGGCACAACATATTGGAAAATATATGTTGTATATAATGGGGAATATTGTACATCATTTGCCCTCCAGGAGAGTTTGTTATTGGCTTTCCTTCTCGCTAATCGAGTGGCTTATGTTTGGGTAGGGACGACAATATTTTCTTCTTTTCGAAAAAAAAAAAACATTTTTATCTAATCGTTACCATTTTCAGACCGATGAAATTACCTCAAAAAATTAAGAGTGAAGTTATATAAATTCTTAGAAAGCTGAAACTTTGTGAAATTGTTCAGAGTATAATTATACAAATAAATCTGATGTCAGCAAAAAAAAATGGCAGCGAGAGTCAATGATCAAAAATTTAGTTTTTCCCTATTTTCAGCAAAACGGTCAGTTTTATCATAAAAATAGCTCAGACATAAATTGTAGAGGATAAAATTAACAAATGGTGAATTGACAGAGCAGAATTAAGACCAAATTTTATAACAACTTGTAAAGCAAAGGGCCACCCTTTGTAATCATTCTCTTATTCGGTATTATCTACTCTGCTGGAGTTTGCTGAGAAATACTGAAAAAATTATATCGGAATTTGCTGGAGAAAATTGAAGTTTCTAAAGAATTCTGATGTACGCTAAAGTCTGATGAAAAATTCTGAAGTCTTCTGATGAATTCTAAAATTTTCTGAAGTTCTGTGGAATTCTGTAGTCAGAACCCCTCAGTTACAGATTCCTTTTTTTCCCTGCGTTAATAGAGGTTTCGTTTGTTCAATGCTAATTGTGTCCCTCTTAAAATCCTCACAAGACTGAATTTGAGCTCTAATTTTCAATTTCCCTCTCCACGTGCGCACTTTTCTGGAAATACTAATCTCTTAACATCTACTCTCTGGAGTATAGAATCGCCTGTAAAGTAAGCATTCTCCAGCATTTCTCCGCCATTGAACGGTTAATTGACTCTCAAACGTTGAATCATCGCTTCGGGCGATTTCACATTTGAAAATTTCATCCCCGTGTCACTCTCTCGCCGGTTTTTCCTTCAATTCCATAAATTTTCCTCAGAGGAAAAGAAAAAAAACTCCGGTCTAAAAAGGGAAAAATTTCATACGTTATTTGACCTTTGTTGAAAAGAAAAAATCGTTTAGAATCTTTAGAAAAATATTTTCACCGAAAAGGAAATTCTCGAGGGAAAGAGAAAAATTTATTTTTTACAATGGCAGACCACTTAGCAACAAAATTTCAACTTGATGAATTACTTTATTTAAAGGGGGGAAGGCGCCATTTTTTTTACACGTTCGGGGGGCTTCTTTCAGTTACTTCGTCAGCACAAAATACTAATTAGATGGCGTTGAAGGGTTTTACTGGAAGAATCCTCAAATCAGAATGTTTCCGCCATTTTGTGAATTCATTTTTGTTATAGTTCTTATAATATATAATGTATACTGTAGTTTGATGCTTTTCGCCTTCGGAGATACCGTTACACCTTTACGAGAAAACAAACTAACGTTTAATGTCGACTGCAGTGCCAATTCAAAAACAATAAAAGTTGTAATGAACCTTTGGAACTCGCGCCGTTTTTCTAAAAGTAAATGAAAGCGTTCCGCGCTCGTAAAAAACCAAATTAACTTTGGCCAGATAACATAAAAAAGGGCAAAAGGGGGGAAGATGATTGGGCGGTTGAGCGAAATCTGAATTTGAGTCGTTTATGCTTCCTGCGTTCCTCCATTCATGTCATTTTATTTTCAATTTTATGTTCATTTTCCATTTAATCTTCCGGCAAATTTCGCCCAAATGAAATTACCGACTTTTTCACCTCAACAATTTTTCCGGCAATCTCAAGACTTATGCCGGGAAATTATGTTGCTTTGTTGTTTTATTTCCGCGCGGTGGTTCCTCCCCTCCCTCGGAAAGCACACATGGAATTCCATTTCGGTTTCCGGTCAGCGAACGCTCAAAATCCTCCTTCGACTGGATTTTACGAGTAGAAAACTTTTTATCGAGTTTTCCCGGGACTTGTGCATCGTCAGCTGGATGTGGGTGCGTTTTCATAAACTTTTCCGGGACGTTTATGGAATTAGAAAACCGCCTCCCCACAGATAATCCTCCCCCCTCCCCCTCCGACGCCCCCAAAATTCACTTACTTTCTAACTGATTAATGAAATCTGACTGCACTTGGGAGAGTTTCATCTGCTGATGGGAAGTATCGATGAGGGTTTCATGGCTTAATTCGGCCGAACCACCCCTCGAGAAGGGGTGAATCTGAGGATGCCACCAATGCTGCCAAAATAATTATAAGTAATGATTATAACAGGATGTCATCATTTCCCATAAAATCTTCTCTTCTTCCTTTTTCCCTTATTTTCATTTGTTCTTTTTTTGTTCTTTACGTCTCTATTTTTTCCCTGGGTTTTCCTCTCTTCCTTTCTCTTCTTTGTTTATTTTCTACTTTGTATTTTTTTCTACTTAATATTTTTCTCCTTTCTTTGTATTTTTGTATAATTTCCTTATTGTCTTTTCGTTATTCCATCTGCTCCTTTTTTCCCTAATTTTCAATTGCTCTCCCTGTTTTTCTTCAATTCGATGTTTCTCCCGTGTTTTCCTGCCTGGTATTTTTTCATTCTTCTTTGTATTTCTCTTTCTCCCTTGTACTTTTCATTTTTTCCCGTATTTCCATTTTTACTCTGTATTTTTTCTTTTCCTCGTGCTTCCTTTTCCCCTGTGCTCTACCCTTTTCCTCTGTAATTTCCTTTTCTTCCCGCATCTTCCTCCTTCTCCTGTAATTTTCTCGTTTTTTTTGCATCTCACTTGTGATGTTAACCTTCAGAAATGCGATCGCAAATGCCAAAGGGATCACAAAATCAGAAGCGATTTAGTGTCCGGGAATTTGTAACGAAAAGAAAAAGGACCGTCAGTGCAAAGGGAGAGAGATAAGAGAAGGAATTGTCGGGGCGCATTAGTCAGCTCTCGGGCGACAGGACGCGAAACGTCATCTTTGATTTTTCATTATCTGGAAGCGCCGCCGCCCCCCCCCTCATGTCGCCCCTCATGTCGTCCCACACGTCCAATGGAAAACTTAGACCCGAGTCTTTTCCCTCGAAATTAGAATTTAAAATGAAGCGGAAAAGTTTCTTTTTGATTGCTCTTTACTCGCCTCGACTAATAATTGCTTTCCTAAACACATTTTCTGCCTTGTTGTGTAATTACTTGGAGCAGAGCAGAGGCGAACGGGGCACCGATCGATAATTTTTATTTGTATTCGAGGCTTTTTTCCTTCGTTTGGTCATAAATTTTGCACTTCCCGGGCTTTCATTATTCCTTCCCCGGTGGAAGTCCCGAATTTCCTGATTTACGAGAGATTGAAATTCCGCGTTGAAGATACCGGAAGTAGATGGCGTTCGCCGCCATTTGCTTTCGTCCAAGTTTCCTCGAAAAAATCCGACGAGAGTAAAACAGGAAACTTTTCAGAGCTCTCCGAATTATCTGAACGGGGCATTTAATCCCGGTGAAACTCCAGCCAAGTTTTCCTCACTATTAAAGAGAATTTCCTGAGCTAACAAGGAAAGAACCCTTAAATTCTTTCAGAGCGAACTTTGCTTTGAATCGTTCACTTCATCATTCGCCTAATTTCATTGAACCTTTTTGATTGCTTACGGGGAAACCCAGCAGTCAGTTGCAAAATGTCAACCCTTTTTACGGATCCGAGAGTTTATTAACCCTTTTCATTCCGAGTGGCACCCTCCAAGATGTGAAGTTCAACCGCGACGCCACGGACGTGATTCTTTTCCAGTTTCTTATAAAAAATTCCTTCTGAACCGCAGAAGAACCTCGAAAAGGGAACGCTGCGGTTTTTTTAAAGCAGAATTTTTATCGTTTTCATCAGCAACATTTTCCGGTTTTGTTGTTAGATTTTATACTAAATCGCGTGGCCAATTATATATTGTGTAATATCAGATAGTTAAAAATATCATTCATTACAGAAATCATAACAGTTAAACAAAATCCGAATAAAATAAGTTAAAAATGAAGATGGCTTAGTGTGGTAAACGCCTGCGCGCTGTGTGGTCGGAACGAGTTCGAATCCCAGCGACAGAGAAAATTTTTCTCCCTCGCAGATGACTGGTACTGAGACCACTGCTGATGGCTAATGGCCGAAACAGCAGTATAATGTGTGAATGTGAAAGAAGCAAGCTTTGCATATCCCCCCGTTCCTCCCCTTTGTCTTTCAAAGTCTCCCATAAAGCCTTCGGGGGCGTCAGAAGAAACTGGCGCCATTTTGCGCGTGCGCGCATTTTTCTCGTTAAGAATTTATTCGGGTAAAAGCTTCGACGAAGCAATAAAAAATTTTAAATTTCACATTCATGCTAGAGGGGGACATCAATAAGTAATCAGAACGAGTTGAACTGGAAAATTATTTTTATTTAAAGCTCCTTCGCTCGCCGAGCCGTGATATTCTTCTTCTTCGTCGGTCATCCAAGGGAAAGGCACTCAAGGGTTGAAATTTCATTCAGGAATTCCAGGAAGGGATCTTTGATAAGCGCACTATGAGGGAAGAGGTTAGGGGATGCTTTCCAAAGAGAGTGCATTCCTCTCTCCGAAAAATGGCAGTGGCAACATTAAAACTGCCTCTTTATTGTTGGGGATAAATAAAAACTGCCTTGAATTCGTATATATCAAACGAATAAGGAAAAATAATGTCAAAAATATAAACCCGAAAAGAGTAATTGGAACTTTTTTTGAATTTCTTATGAAATTTTGATGAGTAAATTTCAAGACAACAAAATTTTACAAATGTTCTCGCTTTTAAAAATTCATTCTTCTTTTCTTTTTGCTCTCCCTTTATTAGAGGCGAAAGGGGAATGAAGTATTAAAGGAGTACAGTGAATATAACTCGTCAAAATGTCGTACCTGATCAGCACATGCGTCCGAACCAGTGGAGTGGCAAAAAACAAACATGGCGATAATTCTCTGAGCCTGGGAATTGATTTCCCGCAGGGCTGCCAACCTAAGGCTTTTTTTTACGCGCGAAAAACGAATCTTTAGCGAGTTTAATTTATTTTATAGTGTGAAATTAATGAACATTTTATAATAATTTTATGAATGCAGTCGAAATTTATTGAACTAATAAAAATAAATTTTTATTTTTCGCTAAGATATATAAAATTTTGTTTAAATTCTATTTTAGAAATATTACAAATTGATTAAAAATTGAACTCTGCAATGTTAGGTTCAATAATTTAGAACTAAAAAATTTTTAAATAATTATGAATAATTTATTATTTTTAAAAATTAATTAAAATTTATTAAACATTTAAATGGTAATTAAATAAACAATATTTTCAAATATGATTCCAATAAAAAATAACAAAAAGTGCTAAAATGTTAAAACTTTTTTAATAAAACATAAATTTTATTTTTCGGGAACAACCTTACTTTCGATAATGCAAAAACCTAAAAATAATAAAAACAAACGAAGCGTAGTCTCTCCTGCAATTGTCAAGGCGTATTTGAAATTTTCAAACTGAATGAAAATTTTCAGAGAATTACTTTTAACTTGAGACAGATTTGAAAAGTATTTTCCACTTAAAAAAGTAAATTAACTTTGAGAACAAACGAGTGGATCCGTCACCATTTCTCCTCCCCAACCATTCTCCTTCAAAACATCTCTACCTTTCATCCCTTTCATTTTTAGACTTCTTTTCCTCTCTTCGACCCCCTCCCCCCCGCGAGGATTTAAGAAAACCCCTCTCTTTTCATTATTTGTATTCAGCTCCCTCACTCGGCGCTGTCCTTTCCACCCATGTTTAGCCAATGGGAGGTCCATTCAACTTATCCAAACACTTGATTGTTTGAATGTTACTGCCCAGCGGTAAAAGCTTTGGGTAGTTGCGAGGCGAATATTATCAAAAACCTCAGTTAAAAACTTCGCGGGAAAGCACTGCTTTATTGGAAAAATAATGAAGACAATGTTCCTGAATTTTTTTTTCTCGGGAGGCGTTTCAATAATAAAAAGAAAAAAAACATTTGCCCGATTAAAGATTTTTCCTTGTCGTTTCATTTCGGAAAATCGTTTCTATTATTGCGATGAGGATCAAAAACAATTTTTTGTTAACGGAAGAATGGAGGGAGGGGGGGGGGGCATAGGGCAACGAAAAGTGAAAATCGCATTCGAAATAAATGAGTGTCGATCAGTATTCGGGACATTTTCTCTCCGGTGCGAAATCACTGCGCGCTTTCAATTCCACCAATAAAATGAAGGCAGTGATGGGAGCGATATATCGACACCTCTCCGACAGAGTTGTCGGTCCTTTGGCGTCCCGAATACGGAAAGAATTGCTGAGGCGAGGAGAACAAGTCGAGAACTTACCCCCGACCCCCTTTGGAAACCCATCCTCTTCCGCCCCCATAAATTTACACTTGCGACGACGCTGTTTACATCCGAAGTGCGAATTTCGTACACCGACCGACTTATCTATCTTCTTTATAGATTGCGAGCTTCGCATCGTAAATAAAATGGGTGACTTTGACCTAAAGTTAAAGAAGAGTGTGAGCTTTGCTACAGCCTTTGCCTCAACCCGAATCTGGTGGCCTTTTGAAGTTTCTCTTACAAACCCTACGTGATTTACACTCGGAAAGAGAAGATAAAAAGACAAAGAAACCGACGAAAGTATTAAGAATAAATGGAGTCAACCATAATAATCAAAATAATGGGTATAGAAGAACAAGTCGAATTGTTTTATACAAATCCTGGAGAAAAAGAAAGACGACAGCGGATATGAATGCACCCAAAAAAAGGAGCAAAAGAAAGTGATGATACAAATGAAAAATGAAAGAAGAATTCAGAAGGAAAAGAAACAGTAAGGAAGACAAATATTAATACATTAATATAATACTAACAATCATTAATTTGTTAATAATTTTGTAGTATAATAAATGATAAAGAGAAATAATATTTTTAAATATTTTCTAATACAAAAAATACAAAATAAAAAGTGACAAATTAACTAATATAAATAAGAAAGAAGCAATGGTGGTCTAAAGATGGCTGAAAGGGAAAGGAAAAAATGTGTTAAACAAAAAATAAAATAATAATCAGTAAATTTTTAGCAGAAAACTAAATGAATGTCTGGAAGTTACTTATGACTCGACCTTATTAGTAAAAACGCGTTAAAACTTAAGGTTTTGTGAGGAACCAGAGTGAAAGTAGTGCGGTCGAAAGGGGTGAAAGCGACAGAAGAAAATGACAAAGATAAAAAGATGAAAAGAGTCATAAATAAAAAGCGAAGAAAAATTAATCTCTCCCGTTATCTGAATCTCTTGTATTCTTTTAATTCTGATGTTTAATTTAAATCCATCAGAAGAAAAGAAGTGGATGAATTATTTTTCCTTTTTTAACACCGTAAATTTACATAAGAACCGTTAAAAAAAAAACTTTAAGACTTTATTTACTCGAAAACTTTTCCTTTTTTGTTATTTATTTTTTTAATAAAACCAAACAAAACGGGAAAAGAAGGAAGTCGGTCTGGGCGAGAGATGCACAGAGGAACAAGGGGTTTAACTCGGGATAAAGATTAATTGAAAATGGCGCATTTTAATCTTGTCGATAATTCGTTTTCCAATTTTTGTTCTTTGTGAGGAGAAAAATCTTTGGAACTCAAAAGAACTACCGAAAGTGAATTAATTAACTTCAATTTTCCTACCCTCATCCCTTTCGGGTGAAAAGGCTTTCTTAGAAATGAAAAAGGGTGAAATTATTTTTAATAAAAAAAATCAACAGAAAGTTTCCTTTCGGGGTGTTTCCATGGGGTTTCTCGCGATTATCCCGATTCTTAGTTTGATTAGAGTTTCCTTTAAAATTTAATGAAATCCGAGGGTCAATTGCATGGAGAGAAGAAGGAAAAAGGAATTTGTTCTTTGATACTCTCTAAATTGAATTGAGATAAACCAATTTTTCAAAGTTTTGTTTTCTGCCCGGGGCATCCAGAATCGAAAGCCTGAATCTGAGCGGTTTAAGTGGCACAGGAAATTAGGGGTTGACAAAAAAGGGAGGAGACGGGAAGGAATTCCAATTTTCCTTTCGCTCACGCCTTTGATGTGATGGAAGACGAAGAGAATTTGATGGGAACGTCGGTTGCTCTTCCGCCGTCACATTTTGACAAAGAAGTTAGAGTGTTTGCTAAAAATAAAATGGCAATCTATATTCTAAAATAAGTTTTAAAATAAGTGTAATAATATAAACAATTTAGAGAGTTGAAAAGTTATTAAAGTTATTTAATATTATTGATATAATTTATGATACATATATTTGACTTATACAGATTTATCAATTTACAAAACATTTCAATTGTCCATAAAAAATACCCACTAATTAATAAATTAAACAAATCAACAACCGCGAAGCATAAACTATTTCCAAAGCAGGAAATTTCTGACTTTCACTGCTGCTTTTGTGAATTGGTTCATCAGAGTCTGTCAGGAACTCCTTTAGCCGACGCCTCTATTAACCCTTTGCGATCGTATTAAATTTGGGGATGGGTATGTATTGGTGGGAATTAATTTCCGTCGAAACGATGGATAAACAACATTTAGTAATTCTTTTGAGAATTTTTAGATACATTCAAGATATCTAGGTATATATTTATTCAATACAGGCGTCTAATGATATGTTTTTGTATAAAAATTATATTTTATAACTCTCCATCATGTGGTATTTTCAAAGCACTCCATAACATGTAGGCCTGGTCACAACTTTTGTTTAGTTAGTATTTCGTTATCTCTAATCGATGGAGAAACGTATTAGTTCTTTGGGTATTGGGGTTCCCTCAGGAAAAGTGTAAATTGATTTAGGAATGCATACAGATAAGTATAGTTCCTTGCTGTGGTGGCTGAGAGTAGACATACGACCTCAAAAGGTTAAATAATACACAACAAAAGTAGGGAAATTTTGAAATGGTATTTTTTTAATGGACTAATTTTTTTTAAAGTACTTTTTTAAAAGGGTGTTGATTCCAGAACGACATATTTCGCCCAAAAGGAATAAATTTCTATGCGATCCTTAATACTATAAGTCCGTAAGGAGCCATTTCAACAGCGGACCATTTCGACCGAAGCATTTCAAAAACCCATTTGAATTCTTTGAGCCGGGTTTTGGGAATTGTTAAATTTTTTTTATAAAAAAAAAGAAAAAAAAACACGGTCAACTCGGAGATCGGTTTTATTTCCGGGGAAAAATCACACCGCTTCACCCCTTTTAGAACTATATTTTGACGTCTCCCCGCCTTTGTATTCGTCTGTCGGCTTTTTGAATTAATTATCTCACCTCCTGTCGCATTGTTTGATTGTCGAATGAGGGAAAATTAAGAGTCATGTGCGTCATAAATACCCATCAGAGACACTTTGGAAAGGATTTTCGTTCGTACGACAGCGAATCGCGTTTATTTTCCACGCAATAACCAATTTTAATGAAATATGTTTGTGAAAAACATTCTCGTTTATTACCTCTATGACAACGGGACAACGCCTTCTAATTTTTTATTCCCATTTGAATTTATTAAAATAGTTGTCGGTATTTTTATTGTTTTTTTCTTAATGTCACTGGGAGATTTTCCGGTGGGAAATTTCGGTCTCGATTTGCTTTTTTTTTGGAGGGACGGGGGTGGGGGGAGGAAACGACAGAGGCTTAGCGAAAATAAAAGTTTGATCCTATGTTCGGATGAAATATTCGCTCTTTCCTTTCGCCGGCAAAAATAAAAAAAATTATGCTTCATATTTCTAATGGAGTTTAACAGTTTTTCAAAATAAGAACAAATGAAAATAAGGATTAGGAAATAAAAAAAAATCTGGCTGATACAAGAGTAATCCTTCCCTTATATGAAGTTACGAGCGGATGGAAAAAATAAATCAAAAGATAATGCTTTTGGATTGTGCCAGTGGGTGTTGCCGAGGGAAAAGCTCTCCTCTCGTTTCGAGTTCATTCCCTCCGAGTTTATCTTAGAAATTTCACCTCAGTGATATATATTATTTTAAGAAAGGAAAAGGGTTAATCGAGTTGTTGAGGGCCGTGAGCATCTGCTCGGAAGAATTTGACATTTTGCCCCAGAAACCTATAAATAACGGTTTTTTGTGCGCGCAGCCGTGTTCGTAAAACCTACAGAATTTCCCAAGCAATGCGTTTTTAAAGTCATACTGTAATTACGAAGCGAGAGAAAGGGGAGTTCTTAAGCAGTATACAAATGAGAGCTTAACAAAAGAATAAAATTATTATCTCCATTCTTATGTCACCGTCTTCATCTCTCCCCCTTCATTCTGTCTCTCTTTCTTCAAGACGACATTAATCAACTCTTCCTCGGATGTTAGCTTAAAATTTCCTTTAATCCGCAGGTTAATTAAAGGAAATATGAAAATCTTACAATTCAATCTGTTGCTTTCCGTGAAATACTTTTCCAACTGATCGGTCGGTTCAGAAGGAGCTGAACATTCGTTCGATATTCATCGTTGGAAGGAACCGCGCCCCAAATTTATATATTCCTCTTGAGAAATCTCGGAAGGTTAAGACTTTCCCCCTTAATTTCCGCGCTCCAATTCCGACCCGAGTTAATTTTTTAACTAATTTTCCATGGGATGAACATTTTCAGTAAAAAGATCCGATATTACTTTTTAATAATTAAAAAATTCTTAGACTCCCCAATGTTTTTATGCAGTCGGTCGAAAGAAGAGAGTGTATTTTTACTTCCTTTGATGATATCTTGTGAAAAATATGCAGGACTCAACAAAAAGATCAAAAGAAACGCGGAAAATAACAAAGTTTTCCTTTCTTCATAAAAACTCGGCAATATTCCATATTAACAAATGCATGAATTCCTTTGCGAGGCTTTCGCCATTAATTTTCCTCTCGAATATTGCTCTGCTTG
Source organism: Brueelia nebulosa (assembly GCA_028293925.1). NCBI lineage: Eukaryota > Metazoa > Arthropoda > Insecta > Psocodea > Philopteridae > Brueelia > Brueelia nebulosa. The sequence continues at coordinate 432,035 of JAQIBA010000118.1, read as the reverse complement.
AGAAAGGTGTATTTGAAGAAATATCATAAAACCTAAAAGAGTTCAAACAGCCTTTGGTGGTTTTATTTCCTTTTCCTTTGAATTTTTTTCATGAATTTTCAGAGTTATTCGGGGCGAGAAACCGCTTTTGAGTGAAGTTGTGCTCCCGGATTCACACTGGAAAAAATTTAACGCCTTAACCCTAATCTGTTTTACCCGAAATGAGTTTTTTATTTAAGAAAATAATTAATAAAAATTCAGCAAATGACTGTTCGAATATAACTCCGAAATTTATTTATTCTCAACTTTCTAACAGTGTTTGAAGATGAAATTTCATCTATTTTAGAGTATCATGTTTTATATATTTTTAATACTTCGTAAATCAATCACTGAAACTTTGTCGAAAATTAATTTCTTTTTAGAGAACTCGTTCTGTGGAAAAATGGCGGCTTCATCCATACTCTAATTTTCTATTTTTTCCATTTTGTCTACTCTAAAATAAATAAATTTTGTTTATTGCGCATTTTAGAGGGATCGTTCAAATTAATATGGAAATTTATTCATCGATTCTCTAAAAACAAACTTGTTATAATATTTGTATTAAAAATTTATTTATATTCGGCTTTAAAAATCACTCTTTTAATTTTCTAATTAAATTATATTTAATTTTGGATTTAAATATTCAATTATTCTATTAAAAAAATTTTAATACGATCGGCAAAATAAGCAGTTTGAATATCTAATTTTAACGCGGAACCCATGTTTAGCTTAGGCGGATGAATTTTGAACACTGTTAAAGGGTTAATCAATATTTATAGTAGACGTGTACATGACATACTGAACGACTACTCTCCTTGATGAATAGGGTGGAAAATAAGTTAATTTGTCATTTTATAACTAAAGGGTCTTTCCTTTCTTCCTGAGAGTTTTATGACAATAATGAGCTTTGAAGAATTGTACACAAAATATAGTTCGAACTGAGAAAATTGTCGGCCATCTTTAAAAGATCGGCATCACACTCACTGAACAATTTCTCAAAATTTCGAAAAGCATGTTCGAAGGAGTTTCCCCACAAATTAAAAAAGAAACGTCAGCAAAATTTTAAAGCAATTCATTTAGGTGTAAAATTTAAAATGGCCGGGCAATTTTTATTTCGCGACTGCCCAATCAAATATGGCCATTGTTCGAGCCAAAAGTATGTGAGCCTTTCCTCTTCCTCTCGCCGGCCAAAAAGAAGTGAAATCCCCTGCATAAATTTACTGCTCATTGGCCGTGAAAATGACTGAGGCTTTAAAATCGCTGATGAAAAGCATTTAGTGTTGGGACGGACAAAGATGAATGACTTTATCTTTTCCCCAAAAACTCCTCCTCTAATCCTTTCCCATTTATTTTAAAAGGAAAACTTTATTCGTCATTTAACGTTCACACGCGTTTTTCAATTTTTCTTTTCTTCGTTCTCACGCTTTCCCCCTACACACTATTTCTATAGCTTGTTTAGCCTTATTCGAAATCAAGTTTTTGGAACTAATTTTTGAAAAAGTTTTCCCCTTGGAAATTGTTGTTTCTTCAAAGGTCGTAAAAATAATTATTTCCTTTTCCGTTTCCCACTGTAAAAGTGTGTAATTTTAATGGCCGTTCGGAATAAACTCATGCGGAATTCCAAAGGTGTAAAATATGCACCTGGAATTTTGAGAAATTTGAAACAGTCTGATGCCATGACAACAGCAGTGTGTTCACTTTTTAATGAGACTTTGATAACCCGTCTATCAAACCGGTGTTTTTACGCACTTCGGCAATTTAATTAACGTTTTATTTTTATTTCATCTTGGCGCGTTAAAATTATTTATTCGTGAGACTTCGTAAAACGAGCAAGAGTGAAAAAAGGAAACAAAAGCATTAAACTTTAACGGGAGGACTCCATTTTAACCTCAATAAATACAATTTTGCTTTTGAGTTTCGCCAGGAAAAAAAAATAATTTGGCCTTGATAACAAAATGCTGCACTGCATAAAAGTCCGGTTTATTTTCCTTTGGAGAAAGAGTTATTGAACTGCCAAGGTGAAATATGTCTTTTCTTTTTCAAGAGATTCCAATCCTTTGTGCTTTCCTCTTCTTCCTTCCACTCTGCCCCCGGCCATCGTATGTGACCTCCGTTACAGAATTACTCTTTGACAAAAACCCTTTCCTGCCAAAGTTTAGAGTCCCCACTGCATTGAACGGTCGAACAAATGCAGTCCAGGGTTGAAGAGGGGGTGTTTCTTTGCAGTTTCGGATTCCACGTTAAACTGAAATGGAGGCATTCATTTCCCCATTTACATATTTATTGAATTTTTTATGTTTCGTTACATAATTATTTATGTCTATAAAAATTAAATTTATTATTCCTTCTCTGGCATTGCGTATTTTTAGGAATTTTTATTTTATTATCTTGTGTTAAGATTCATTTTCTCTCATTTGATGACTTCTTAATTTCATTTTTTCTTTGAAGGAAGAATTGTTTTACATTTTGATTTGAGTTCATTACTCGGATTACAGTTTTAATTGATGTCCATCCCGTTTAGAATAGTTGTCCCGTTTTCTCCATTTCCCTTTTTTTCTGTGGCTTTTCCCCTGGAAGACTGGAAGGTGGTCCTTTAGACTTCACAAATAAGTTTCCGACAGTCTGTAGTACCCTCTGTTCTATCCTTAACCGGAAATTACGCCCAAGAAAAGGCTGAAGTGTGTGTCATAATTACATCAGCTTTCTCCTTTTGCTACTTTGTTTCGGTTGAAAACCCTTCACTCAAACAATCCTCTTTTGGAAACCTAAAAATATTCATTCACAAGTTTCCTTTTACAACAAAGCCATCGTCCTCTAATTTTAAAATCGAAATTATAAGCAACGACAGCGAATTCTTATAAAATGCACCGCTTCCCCGAAACTGTATTTTTTTTTTCTGAACCGAAGTAATTTATTTATTATACGGAACGCAGATGGCTCACCTATTAGTTATTATGTACTGTATAATTTAGTATTTCTAATCCGTTTTTTATTTTCTCTCCCCGAAAACACCTCTTTGATAAATATTTTTATAAATGCGGAGAGAAAAAGATGTTTTATTCGGTTTTAACGCAAAATGGCTTTTATTGAAGGCCGCGCTTTATTCACTTAGACAGCAGAACGCTTTAAAATAATTTAAAAAGCGCTCTGTTTTCGAGAAAGCTCTCGGGTTTTAAGTGACAATGGCGGTAAAATATACAAAAAGCAGGGAAAGAAACTTTATTTCGACCCGGCTTTGTTTACATTGGGATTCTCTTGCACTTTTTGTCCGTCTGTGTTTTTTTCTGTATTGATCAATTCTGGATCTGCTTTTTTTATAAGAGAATTTTGCCAATTCAGCTCTCAACTATAAGTACATTTAATCTTATATCGTTTATTTATTTTAAGAAGTTTTGTACTCCAATTCCCACTATAAAAATTAATTATAACGAACGCCTGAAAAATTAGACTTACGCACAAAATGTAAAATTTGTAATTATCTAAAATAATTAGCTGAAAAACCAAAAAGTGATCTAATGTTAAAGGAAAACATAAAAAAATGAGTATACAATTTTTGTCTTTCTTTGTTACAGAAACCCTACGCTTCGACTCAAAGGAGATCAAGAATGGGAAAACCCTCTAAGACTTGGAAAGTCTGAAATGTAAACTCGGAAGGCCCCGGCAAAGTGGACATAATGTCAGCATTTTCGAGCTCCCCTGCTTTCCTTCTGCTAATGGTAGAGTTATTCGTTGTTCTTCCTCTTCAAGTGGTCTCCTGCCCCTCGGCGTGCGCTTGCAAGTGGAAGGGAGGAAAGCAAACGGTGGAATGCCTCGAAAAAGGACTGATAACCATTCCCACGGGAATCGACACCGGGACTCAAGTCCTTGAGTTTTCCGGGAACAATTTGAAACTCCTGCCCCGAGAGAGATTCGAGAGAATGGGGCTCCTCAATCTCCAGAGAATCTACCTGTCCCGGTGCAAAATATTACAGATAGACGACAAGGCTTTTCGAGGTTTGACTAATTTGGTCGAGCTGGATTTGTCGCTGAATTTGCTGACCGCCGTCCCGACCGAAACCTTCGTCGACTACCCCTCCCTCATGCGCTTAATCGTGAGCGGGAACCCGATAAGGATTCTGCAGACGGCCTCATTTCGCCCATTGTCATTCCTCACATCTTTGGAGCTGAGCAACTGTCAGATAGAGACGATAGAAGATGGAACTTTCGTGGGGTTGGACAATCTCGAGTGGCTGAAACTGGACGGGAACCGGCTGAACTTCATCCGGGGCGAGAACATCCTCCCCGACGCGATCCACGGGGTGGCTCTGGACAGGAACCCCTGGCAATGCGACTGCAGACTTTTGGAGGTTCACAACTGGTTGATAAATTATAGGATTCCTCATTCGAGCGAACCGAAGTGTGCGGGTCCCACTCGGTTGGTGGGAGAGCCCATCCGAAATCTGGGCGTGGGGGATTTGGCTTGCCTCCCCGACGTCTCCCCGACCACCCTCTACCTCGAGATAGCGGAGGGTAAAAATATATCCTTGCTGTGCAGGGTGTCAGCGATTCCCGAGGCGAGCGTGTCTTGGTGGTTTCAAGGAAGGATTCTCCAGAACGACACGACCCTGGCACCGGGATTCCACTTTTATTACTACGTCGAAGAAGGGAGAGAGGAGAAGAGAAGTGAATTATTTATTTTCAATACTAATCCGGATGATAATGGCACGTTTGTATGCGCAGCGGAAAACCCCGCGGGAAAGTCGTTTTCCAACTACACGATCAGGATAATCGTGAAAGAGGAACCCGTCGTGGGTCTCATTGTGTTTTCTCGGGAGTACCTCATCGCCATTTTTTCAGTTCTCACTATTTCCTGCTTTATCATACTCGTGGTTTTAGCGTTCTTACTGGTGAGATGTCGAAAGCAGAGGAGAAAGAAAAGGAAGAAGGAAAGGGGAAAGGAAAACGCTTCACAGAATCGGAAGCCGCTTTTAGGGGGAGAAATCATTGCCTCCCCGACAGAAGCGACCAAAGCCAATGGCACTGTCGTCATGACGGGAAGGTCGGACGTCTCCGTCTTCATATCCAACCTATCTTCCAATGATCACGACTCCCAGCCACCCTCCTCCACCATATTTATTGCACCCCCTCAGAATATGTTCCTCACCGACCAGAACCCGGACTTGATCAACGGCACGGAGAGCGTCGTCAACAGCGGAAAGCTCAACGAACTGCACATCGACGGCGAAAACTCCGACAGGTTTATGCCACTGCCGAGTCAGAACATTTCCGTCATCCCCAACCCATACGATGCGGGGATGTACATGTCGAGAGGAAACTGCGAAGCGTTCCTGACACAACACCACACGGCCGACATCCACCTCTCGCCGGGGAGGTTCTTCGACGGCGATGGCTACCCTATCGATTTCGGACTCCCCAAGGTGCCCCTCATGGTGTCCATACCTCCCGATCAGCAAATGAGTTACTACAGGACCCTGCCTCATAAAAGGCCCGTCAAGTTGACGGCGGGCAACCCGCAGCAGAAGTACACGAGAGAGGCCGAGTTTTTGTCCTGGTCCAGAGCCTACGACTACAACCCTTCCGACATCCGGTATACGATAGAAGGGTATCCCCTCAATCAGCCCCCAGCCTACCCGCCTTCTGACACCGAAGGAACCTTCATTCCGTCACCACCCGCCGCATACAAGACTGACGTTTCGCTGCCGACGACAGGTGCAAGCAATCAATGGTACGGCGCCAAGTCGTTACCCCCGGACGTTCACCCTCACAAACTTCTACCCCAGTGTTCAGTGAGTGCTCAAACCAAAGCAAGCAGTAACTCGAGCGAGTGCAGTGAGAAGACATTGCCAAAGGAAACGAACACTCAGGTTCCGGTGAGGAAAACCGAATCTATTCCGACTGAGAGTCCCGACGAGGGTTATGTGGGAGACGCAGCGGATTCTGCGGAAATTTGACGACCGCTCAAGTCGGAGGAAGACGTCGTTGACCTCGACGGGGATGACGTTAAGCTATAATAAAGGTGAGGAAAAATCCTTTTTTCATTCTGAATGGAAAGTCTGAGAGCTGAGAATAGCACATCTCGTTTAATTTTTAATTTAGTTACCAATATTCAAGGCGAAACCTCCACTTGGGTCAGAATTTTTAAGAATTTGTTTCAGACGAGAAGAAATTTATTTGCAACAATTTTTTGTTCCAAAAGAATCAATAACCATCGAAAATAACCTTCTTTACCCTTGCTTTTCAATTTCTGCTCATTTTCTTTTTCCCTTTTTATTTTCTTACTTATTTCTTTCTTTTGGGCCTATCTTCAGATGCATTTCTTTAATTAAATGTGCCAGATACAGATGACCTCCACCTCTAAATACCTCTTATCACTCGGGTTGTAACCGAAGACTTCATCAAACTGTTCTGACCTTTGACCGTTTTAACCCATTGACTGCCAACTACGGAATATCTCGTCGTAAAATTTTTGATACAGAAATTCAGCACAGGGATTTTATTCAGTTATTATAACGCAAGCCACGAGTTATCTTGTGGTAAAAATTGCATTTACTGCAATTACAATATTGAATCAGTAACTTAATAGAATTATATTTTGTAAACTTCCTTCAAAATAAAAACAACGGCATCCAGGGCAACACGCTCTACATTTCTCTGGCACTCAATGGGTAAATGATAATTGGAAAATAAACAGTATATCGGGGGAAAAATATGATTTTTTTGCTTAAAAACTAGCCATTCAAAGCTCGATTTGAGGCATTCCAGAAGAGTTCATTACTTCCTCACAACGAACAAATATTTCATTTAATTCTCCTGAAAATCCTCTTTATACAGTAAGAGTCGAATGTCTCGACCCATACTGTTAATACATGACCTGATGTCAAAACTTTCGAGACGAACGAAATGGCAGAGCGGAAAGAATTCCTGACTAAGGTAAGAATAAAGGGTGACGGAGCGCGCGGTTAGCTCACAGAAATTAGATTAGGGAAAATTGGATTAAACTGAGCGGGGAGGAGAGCCATGTCCGGGAAAACTGTATCACTAAAACCCGGTAAAGTTCCTCAGATTTTTTATTTGGAGCTCACATACAAAGGGCGAATCACAAAAACAAATCGACTGAATTTATCCAAGGAAAATTACAAATTTTACCCGGGCATTGTTCACAAAACCTGGAAAATATTGTATTTGTATTTTTAATTAATTGATTAATTAATTCTCATTAAACTGGATGAAACAATATTTGTTATCTTAACTTTAAGTCAAACTTTTTATTTGGAAATGATGTTAATATTTATGGATATTATTTGACGAAATTAATGTTTAATAATGAGGGACAAATTATATCGGTGAATACGTTTTCCCTCAGTACAACGTCAGAATTCTATATTTAAATATTTCAGTTGATAATTTATTTACTGATTTGCCGTCTCCGATTGCTTATATACAATCGCGGGTAGATTTATTATTAAGATAATAAAATTACAAACACTGTATCACTTCGATAAAGGGAAAATCCACACCGGAAACAAACATTCCAACAAAAGTATAATAACTCCCCATTTCCCTGTGCGATTAGGATTTTTTAATTGGCATTCCCAGAATCAGCATTTCCCTCCTGCTTTTCGCTCCCTGGGAAAGCTTTAATTGAAAAACATCGGAGAGTCTTACTCGTGCGAAAGCGTTCCCACTGCGGTTCAATAACCTAATTTACATATAAACGAACTTATCTGTATTTGTGGGTACACCTCCGTCTATAAGCGCTGCATAAATTGCAGAGAAACTTAAACCTAATTGATTTTCCTCTTGTGCGCGCGTTAAGTTTTAAAGTAATTGAGAGGAAAGTTAGGAAGGCGAAGGAACGAGTTTTCGGTGCTACCCGGACCCGAAAGGAACGTCGTCGATGAAATCGGATTTGTTTTACCCGGATCGAGTTGGTTGGTGATAAATTGAACTGAGGGGGATGAAACATTAGGAAAGAAATGGAAAAAGTTTCGAGTCGGAACAAAAGCAAAGGGAGAAATGGATAGGTGTAGGGGGGGCTTTTGTTGAAGAGAAGAAAATTTCCTCCGTCTATTAAGTGCGTTTCCATTGCCGTGAGTGATATTTAGAGAGGAGATAGAAAAGATAATTAAAAATGTGTCTGTTGCGAGCCGTGAAGGGGAAACTATAATCATTTTGCTGTTGGACATAATAATGGCGGAACGTGTCGGGAATGAAGACGTCGGAAGTCGTCCACAGCCAAATGAAGGTCAGAGTGTGACATTTTCAGCGCAGTTTCCAATTGCCCTTTTCCTTTTAGTTTCCACTGAATACTGAAAATGTATATTTGAGAGACGTGACTTTCCAAGAGGTTTTAGACAGGCGGAGGATTTCCACATTTTTACTTAAACACATTCAGTTTGGGAACCTTTTCAGTTTCTCTCTCTCTCTCTCTCCCTTTTCTCTTTATATAGTACATAACTTTATTTCTCCTTTCTGTCTTTCTGTTTCTTTCTCTTCCCATTTCTATTTTTATTTTTAATTATCTTTCACTCTCTCTTTTACTCTTTATATTGTAAATAATTTTACCTTTATTCCTCCTATCCCTTATTCTCTCTCTATCTTCCTGCTTCTCTTTTCCTTTTCTATTTTTATTTTTATTTTTCTCCCCTCTCTCTTTTTCTTCGTATCTATCTTTACCTGTAATTCTCTTTCTCTCTTCCGCTCTATCGAACTACAATTGATTCTTCAAATGCTTACAGTTTTTACCCCTTCTCTAGAAACTGTTCCAAGTGATTTTCTCCAGATTAAAATTTTTAAATCTCAAAAGTAAATTCTGTGATTCAAATTTTTCTTCTCTATTTTAAAACAAAAGTTTTTCTTAAACCAATTTTAAAACCAAAATAAAATCAAATATGTAAATAAAAAATAAAAAAAATTTAACAAATTCTACCCCGCTTTGCCATTTTTCCCTGTTAAAAAATAACGAGTTTCATTAAAGCAGCCCAGAGGTCAAAACAACCGCTTTTCCGATTTAACGTTGAACAGAATTTTGGACTCAATAACTGCATTAATTGGTGTTTTTTTTTTAATTTCAGATGAATCTTCGGCGATTGATAATCTGAAAATCAGATTCGGCAGAAACAAAATTAATATTTTTGATATAAAACAGAGAAGAGAAAAGGGTATGATTATGAAGAAAAAAAAAAGCTACCAAAGATAACTGATAAATCTGTTGGGAAATGATTTCATTGATGTGCCCGTCGATAAAACACGTCGAGTGCGACATTTTTCCTTTTTTCTCGAAAATTTAAATCCGTCCACAAAAAAGAACAAAACGAAACCTTATTCGGTTTTTGGCGATCGCACAACTCCGGCAATTTCACACAAATGTTGGTGATTATTTTCGTTTCCGCCGACAGAATCCCATACATTCTTTTTTTCCCCCCCAAATTGCAGCACAAACGCGAATAACTATATAATATCTGTAAAACTCCAAACGCAAAAGAAATCCCGGAACTTTTTAAGTTCATGAGAAAATGAAAAATTGGTTCGGGAAAAGTTTGGTGGGCCATCACTCACCCCAGAAATCCTCCCCCTCGCTTCGCCTCCCCTCTTTAAAGTGGTTTCGACCATTCTCGCAATGCCCTCTCATCAATCAATGAAATTTTTGAAAATCTGATCTCACTCGCATACAATGAGCGATAACCTCCCATTTTTACACGCGGTTCCACTAATTTGGCCGGCGGAACGCAAACAAATAAGCATTCATTGCGGGGGAAAGATGAATTGGGGGAGAAAAGGGGGAGGAAACGGCAGGGCGAAAGCAAATAACTTAAGCCGACAGCAGTTTGGACTAACGATTGCCGCAGCGAGGCTGCAGAATTTAATGGCGCCTTCTGACCGCAAACGCTCCTGCGAAAGCTAAAAAATTTCCCAATTGCATCTTCTAGAAAGCTCTGAAGCTTTCCAAAACTCGCAACAAGGAATGGAAACCTTGAGAATCTGTTAAATTAATTTCGCTCGCCTCTGACGGAGTTGAATTTCTGACGGGTGCATTAATGAAAAGGAAATGATATAAACAGTATTAAATTGTTATGCAAAACAACTTATTTATAGATAATAATAGTAATAATAATTATATAAATAATATAATGGCATTTACGAAACGCATTTTTACGGACACTAATGAAAATTAATAAACAATGTCAACTTTTTTACGATTTTTGATTTGATTTATTTTCCAAAAAAAAGAGAAGACTACAGAAATTTTGTATTTGGCATTTATTTCTAAGGAAAAAAAAATTGTAGTTTTATCAAAGTGTAATTTGTGATTCGTTTGAAAGTTTTTCTAGATAATTTACAAATAGGTGGGCTTCTAGAGAAATATTCCGTAGATTTGACATGAAGTTTTGTAGGAAATAAAAAAATCAATTTAAAAAACGAGTGAATTTTTTTGTAATTCTTTCAAAGAAACGATTCGATCGGAGAAAACAAAATCTTAGTTATTTATATTTTGTTATTTTGTCCGTAATTATAACATTTTATTTATCTATTCAATGGAGTGTTTTGCTTTGTTTGCTTTTAAATTTATTTATATCCCATTCTGTGTTTGCACTTTCTTTGTTTGCACACGGTTCGTCTTCTGTCTCAATTTGACTTCTGTCACTCAACCAAATTTAAAACTTCACCAATTTATTCTTCTCTTGGAAATGCTCGTCACGTGACGATCTGAGGGAGAAGAAATCTTTTTAAAACCTTTTTCCTGTCGTTCCATAAAAGTGGCCTCGGACTGAAGTAAAGGAAGGAAAAAATGAAATGAACTGCTTTATTGAAGATTTGATGGTTTGGCTTTAAAGCAAATGGCGTTCGAATCAAAAAACTAAGACGGTTTATTCATCCTCGACCGCGAATCACCGCTAAATATCGATGAGGGAAAAGTGAATCAAAAACTAAGAAAAATGGCAAAGCGAAAAAGACATTATAAATATAAATCAAAAAAATGCAGAAGGAAGAAAAAGCAGATTGTAAATGGATTTGCAACCACTGAGCTCAATAACGCCGCCGGGTGGCATTAATTTACTGCAACTCAATTTCAGAAAGTTTATTTTTCATACTTTGTTTTTTGTGGAAAATCCCAAATTAAGGCGGGAGTTGGAATTATTCGAAGCGAAATCTGAAAGAATCGAATTCATCGCTCCGCCATGCTTAAATTACAATATGCTCCATTTTATGAGAATATACGATCCGTTTTATCTCAAGGTTTTTATTTATTTTTCCTGAGGTTTCATCGTTACGTCAGGATGTCAACTTAGAATTTTGATTGATGCTTTCGTTAATTTTATCTTTAACCATTTCTCCAAAAAAGCTCTTATCTTTCGCGGGGGGGAAAAAAATACAGAAAACTCTTTATTTTTATCCTCGTTAGGTCTTTATTATCCTTTTTAAAACTTAAATACGGCACTCACTTTGGAGAGAATTTCAACCCCAACTAATTAATCTAGGAGAGTTCAAAAACTTTTTTTTTGCACAAATTATTTTTTGTTTTAAATAAATATTTTTTTTTGAATGCAAATGTAGAATTTCTAAATATCACGTGCGGTCTTATAACGATCTGAATTGATAATTTCTTTGAAATGAATCTTTTTGACTTCAATTGGACGGTCATTTTTTAGGGAAACCTGGAAAATTTTCCTTGTTTTTAAAGGTCATAAACACATATCAACTTCTTTTGTATTTGTGTTCTTGCCTTTTCTAAAAGTGATTAATAAATTACGTCTGAAGTGCACGTCTTGTTTCTCCAAAACAAAACTAAAGCATTAATTTATGTAATTATTTTTATTCATTTAATTTAATTTATTTAACAAATTATTTAATTTTGAATTCAATAATTCATATAAATTTCACTTGATTTTTTTAATAAATTTTTTAATCAATAAAAAGAATTCAGCAAAAAAAGTGCAACGCAAATTATATTTATCTAAAAACTTCGCAATTACTGAATTGCCGCCCCAATATTTTATAAACTTTTAGACTCGAAATAATATCAGAACGTGATTATATAATAGAATTCCAGGTAAATTCAGTGAAATTATTCGCACAGATAATCACGACTTTGGTGTTCTTTTTAAGGTGACAAAGGATTAGAGCCACAATTCCCGAAATTTCCTTTCCTCGTCCTTTATCCCTAAGCGAATGCCCATATGGAGCGACAACTCTCCATTCAAAACGGGATCGAAAATACATTTTGGCCAGGTGCTCTTCCTCTTATTTTATTTTGGAAGTCGCGACGCCGTCAGAAAAATCTGGGATTCATCCAACGGCCATCTTTTCTTTTGGGGCGAACAAGTCTAAACAAGATTTTCCAGGCGGAGTTTATTGATAAAAAAAATTTCAATAATTCCTTCGAGTTCAGGCGCAAGCCTGAGCCATCGCTAATTTCTTTTCGAATTAATTTTGTTTCACTAAACGCAGCCGAGCTAAAATCCGAGTAAGTTTCTACATTCGAATTGTGACTGCGGTTTGAATGGGAGAAAATCCTATTGAACTTTTTAATTTTCTTAGAAAATTGGTTTTATAGAAGAAAAAAGCCAATTGAAAAGAGTAGAAGGGTTTCGAGAGGGAAATAAATAGGAAAACATAAGATGTCAAAGCCACAAATCTCCAGTGATTGATTGTGGTCGGAATGACATTTTTTCCTGTTTTTATTAAAAAGCCACAAATAAAGATTTTGAGAAATCTTTGAGACGATTTTCTCTCCATTTAATTATTACCTTCATTATCGGGAGAAAGGATTTATTCGAAAAAAGAGAAAAATGAAGAGACGTTCATAGAGCAGATGGCAAAAGAGATAAATCACCAAAAAAGAACTTCAATATTAGAAACAAATACTTTATCTTTCACTTTTTGCCTTATGCCTTTGGTTTATTCATCATTGGCAAAACATTTTTCTTCTCTTCTGAATCATAGTTGTCAATTTCTATTCCTTTACTTCGTCCCGAGAATAGGAAATCGAAGGAGCGAAGAAAAGCCGGAAGAGAAGAAAAGAAAGGCATTCTGTTACCTCATAAGCCTGCTTTTTACAATTTTAATGAATTCATTATCACTGAATTTGTTTTCATTAGTCTCGTGAATTTCATTTCTTCATTTCCATCCTATGTATTTTAGTGAAACGGGGAACAATAATATCAAAAAGGAAAAACGAAGGGAAAACGAGAGAACAGTTCTCCAACGCCGGGAGCTGATGAGGATTCAGTAACAAAGGCGATTGATGATAGCAATAAACTAATAATGCCATTGATTTTGCTTCCTCAGACTCCTCGCATTGCTTTTCTACGAATTAATCCATTCAGTTGCTGTCGGGAATTCCTTTTCTTCAATAATATTTTGACTTCGAGCAGAAGATGGATGGAAATTTCACTCAACGAAAGAACAACTTTTCCACTTGACAATTGGGCGGTTAATTTTTGGAAAAATTCAAGCAAATAATACTTGTTTTATTATCAAACCCTAATGATTAGAAGCTTTACTTCGGACAAGTCATAGTATTCACTCTTATTTTTTATAACATTATATATATATGTTACAGGTACACACCGAAATGTGGAGAAAGTCGACTTTCGCCGGTGAAAGTCAGCATTCTCCAATTTCGGTCATCCACTGTAACATATCCATTTACTAAATTGAATTCTTATCCATTTGTTTCTGATTTATTTCTTTGTTTACTTATGTAATTATGAATTAATTTTTATATTTATTCATTTATTATTTTTTTCCCCCTAATTTTTTATACTTCTGATGCACGCAAGGCAATACAGGAGTTAATTTATCATATCGTTTTATTGTAGAAATGAAAATTTAGCAAAAATGTCGCCTGCGGAAATCGAGAGACGGAGAAAAATGTTCTATAATAAATTATGAACACGGGAAAATATTTAGTAATTAAAATTAAGTGTTTATTGAAGAAATTTAAATGAGAAATGAAAATAAGTCATAAAATCATCGGAGGAAATTAGGGAAAATTTTAAAATGTCAAAAAAGAAATGTTAACAATGAAAAAAAGATGATCCAACTTCACTCACCACAGTTGAGGAAGTCAACTGAAAAAAAGTAATACACAAATACATTTTGGTTTCAAATCGTTTTCCTCTTTTTTCCTTGTGATAAGCTTTCTTTTGCTTATCCGCCCTCGAGTGGCTTTCTTCTGTTCATCGCATTTTCGGTTCACCCGCATTTTTTACATTCTCTTGAACTTGAGATTTTTCTTGAGGCTTCACCCGATTTTAATTTTCTCCTCGTCTAAACCCACCTCTTCGAGGAAGCGTTCCTTTTCTTTTGTTGTGGTGAGGTGAACATTCCTGTTTTACGGCAAACAGAACACTGATCTCCTTTTACTTACGGATTATCCGAACTTGGTTGGCTTATGATTATGGCGGTTATTTTGTACCATTTTTCTTAGTTTTTTTTCGTGTGGGCCACTTTGTAAATATTGTTTTTTTCTCATTGTTTGTATGAATTGCCTGTACTTCTTCTTCCCGTCTTTTGTCCAAATGTCTGATTTTTTTCTATAATTTTTGCTCCTTTCAGATCTTTTTCTACTTCTGTTTAAATAACCAAGAATTGCTCTAGTATAATAAAAGATTAATTAATGTTAGTTGCTTTTATTGTGGATCCCCGAAGAAGAAATTGAGTTGAAGCAGAAAAAAGAAAAAACAAAATAGATTTTACTTTGAATAACTTATGCTCCGTACCTGATAAACTTTCTTGTCGGTAATAAAATTATAAAATTTATTACATGCTGAAACTGGATGTTTTTATGGGAATTGGAATTTCTCCTGAGTTTTTCTTTTTTTCACCCAAAAAATGAAGGGAAAAGAAAAAAGAAAAAGACCGGGCTGCGTATTTATATCCAGGTTGTATCCGGAAATCCGGTGCAAGAAGAAAAAGGAAAGCAGTTAAAGGCCGTTAGAATACGGAATGGATTCCCGGTTACTTCTGACTTTGTTAATAAACTCAACCGTTATTTAATTTTATTTACTTTCCCGTAGAATTTTTATTTCCTCAACTCATTAATACTTTGATTCAATAAATAAAGTTTCGAATAAATGGCCTCCATTTTTCTCAGCCTCAACTTTTCTCCATTTACAAATTGGTATTTTACGAAATTTCACCCTTTTTTTCTCTTTTTTCTGTTTCAATCTCCTTCCGGATGCGGTCCACAGCGAAATGGAAAACTTTTCAAAGAAGGAAAAACTTTCATTTTCCCAAAAAAAAGGAAAAATATTGAAATTAATTTTTTCGTGTAGAAGACTTTTTTGACCTAGTGAAAATTATATAATTTTTTTATGTTTGATCGCAGGCCAAAATTTGAGAGGATTATTAAAATTAAGTTAAACTCAAAATTTTTGTTTTTTAACATTTGAGGAAACAAAATTATACCGTATTTTAATAATGTACAGTTATTTTGGGTATATTTTTGAAATGCAGTATAGTATTTAAACTTATTTATATTTAATTATAATTATATTATGATTATAATATTCATATTTAATTGTACAGTATAATGAAACTATAATACGGTTATTTTATTAAAGTTCAGCAAATAAATCTCTTAACAAAACACAAAAAATCGATTTATTAACATAATAAATGCAGAAACTGTTGGGGGCAAAATTTAACGACTATTATCCACATGAAAGGATAGTTTACTCCGCTGTAGATAAGCTCCCAACATCCCCGAGGAAGGTTAAATGGAGCCATAAAAAACCTCCCCTTCTGGAGGGTCGCAACAAAGTTTCCCCCCCAAAAAAGAAGAATTTAAAAAATGGAAAACAAAGAAACTCCGGTCGAAGCAAAAAAAATTAAACATCTCTGGAAATTATAAGCAATCGTTGGGTAAAAGCCTGAGGGTTTGCAGTGACAAGAAGTGTATTTCACAATCACGATAAATCTGTTCCTCCCTTCGAGCAGTTGCTCTTGTCTGACATTCCTCCTTCACTAATCACGAGCTCCTTCGGGGCAGAATCTCTCCTCTTCCCTCCCGACTTCGTCTGAACAATTCTACAGCATCCACTTATGCCACAGACACATCCACAGATTTAAGGAAAGTCTGTCATCGGAGTGCCACGCATTGAGAACCTTTCGCAGAAGTTAACGGAAGAAGACAACAATTATTAAACCGAATTAAACGCCGGGAAAAATTTGGTGACAGTGCGTCAATTAAATTTTCCAAATTTAAGTGAGGCCTTCAGGAAAGGGTTGAAAATTCACGCGGTTTTCATTAGGAATTTCTCTCGACCGAAATTGCCTTTTCCGTTTTCCTCCTTCGCTTTTAGCGTCTGACAAATGTCCGAAACAGAGTATTCGAGGCCGAGTTTGAGTGAATTAGAATTATAATAATTAAACAACCCACACCCAGAGCTTTCATTTGCTTTATTAGCAATTTAAAAACCACCCTCTGATTTTTTCCACCTACGAAATGAAAAATTATGAAAAACAAATCTAAATTTTAATTTGTATTTTAATTCTTTTGTTTTATGATTTACGCTGGAAAGGAAATTAATAAAAGAAGAAAACTCGAAAGCAATGTTGGAACTTTCCGAAGGTACAGTCCAAAAGATAACCATTTGGAACAGATAGATCACACTCGAATTTATCTTTCCCATTAACCATTCGTTCAAATTTGGCCTATAAAACCCGAGTTCTGTTTAATAGATCCAATATCTCACGTATCCGACTATTTTTCTCAATTTTAGAGAAATTTATCTAACTCACTACTCTGTCTTAGCGAATTCCATACATTTCTAATTAGACTAATTTAGAGGAAGTTAAAAAAGCGAATGAGACAATTGAACTACTGAAAGAAATCAAAACTTTTCCCCGAAGAAATAAATAACTCTTTAGATTTCATTCTAGGCTAAATATGCCTGTTCTTCGCACATGATTGAAAGGGTTCCCAAAGGAGACGCAGGAAGAGATAACTTGCGCAGGAACGAGGGAGCACAAATAGCTTGATCAGGGTTGAGAAGTTAAAGTTCAGGATTATCTTGAGTTGAGCATTCAAAGTTTTTTATTATCCAATAAAGGTTTACATCGCAATATAATGACGTCGTTAATAGTTTTTTGCAAAGTAAATTTCAGTGCTTTAATTTTCGTGTATTGATCTTGGCTTGAAACTCGAGTGGTGGATTTTTACGTTCATTTATATTTTTGACGAATTTTATGTTATGCAGATGTCGTACGCGTAATTAAAAACTTTAGTAAAAATTTAACTCTAGGATTAATTAGATTTATGGCGCCAAACTAACCCGTAATAATCACTGAAATGTCACGAAAAATTTCGTCCTAAAGACTCCGGACATTCTATAATATAGATATAAATACTGTACCCCTAATAGATATATAATAAAAGAGGTAGATATTTATTCATCTATGCCTTCTCATGAATAACCTTTCTAAATTTTACAACGCTGTCATTCCGTTATCATTTAAATTAATTATAATAATATATTTACTGCGTAAAATATTATTTGGCAAAGAACAGAAGCGCCTGAAAGATTTTTATTTCGTAAAAGAATTTCTACCTCTGCTCCGAAATAATATAAAACCTCTTTGTGCTAACCAATATGCCTCTATAAAACTGCGGTTGATATCATTTTGAGTGCCAGAGATTGGAAAATTCTTCAATGTTTGCGAAGAAGCTGAGATATTTCACATAATTTATATATACATATACGCGCCGCATTTCCCCGGATTAAAAATTGGAGGTGACAGCCCGTTTTCTTTTCTTTTTTTTTTTCAAATTTAAACTGATGAGAAAATGCAGAATGAAAATTGAAGTGAGAAAACGTGTCAGTCTCAAATTGGAAAAAAGCAGTTTTATATAAAATAATTTTGCGTGTTTAATGGAAGAAAAGATTAGGAGAGAATAAAGGGAGGGGAAGGGAGAAACTCTCATCTGCGACTGCTAATCTCTATCACGCAGATATTGGCTTTAAGGAGTTTGTTGCTTTTAGCAATTTTTCCCTCTGTAAAGTATTTGCAATTTTATACAAAAAACTAACATTAATCTCCATTTTTTTCCTAACAGATAGAAAGATATGGAATGAAATATATTGTGAGGTTTTCGCTTTTTTTAACATTGGCAAAAATTCCAACTCTAATGGCTTCCTTCAGATACTTATTGTATTCGGGAAAGCGCTCATTGAATTTTTTTTTACCGACCCAACGGACGGCAGACATAAGTATTTCTTGTGCAGTTAATTTCAACGGCTTTTAAAATTTGTTAGCGCCAAATACTTTTAACAGAAAAAGCAATAGATAAAATCTGTAAGTGAAGGTAGCAAATTTAAGTCTGGCCATTCATTTCAAATTCCGCTAAGTTTTACCTTTAACTACTTAAAATAATTGTTAAAGAGGAGAAACGCGCGAAGATTGGAGGAGTAGATAAGAAAAAGATATAGCGGGAAAGCCAAAGAAATTAAAAACTGGCTTTTAAATACCCTTTTGGCCGCGCGTAAATTTAAAACTCTAATAAAAAGGACCCATGGAGCGGGCACAGGAAGGGGGGAAAGAGGGAAAAATGAAGTTTAAATCGATTTTACAATTTGATAGTAGCTTTGAAGAAAGTTTATTTCCAAAGTGAAAACTTTTTCATTGTTAGCTGGGTTGCTTTTCCAACGGCTTATGGGGGAGTACAACAAAACAACTTTTAAAGTAAACATTGACTTTTTAACAATAAAGAAAAAAAAAAGAATGATAGGATGCTTTTTCGTTGATGTAACTTAATTATAGATATTTTCCGACTTAGTGTGAATTTAAGTCCCCTCCTTTCTCTTATGTAATTCTTTATGTTTCTGTGAACCTTTCACCTGTTTCCTCCCTTTTCAATGGAGAGAAAGTCAGCTGTCTTTAAAGCCCCGCCAACGTCAAAGAATCATCGATATTTCTATACGAATTCCTCTGCTTTGAAATTAAAGTTACTTCCTCAAAATGGTGATTAATGAGGTTTCATCTTCTTTTCAGAAAGATCGTTAGGATAATTTTTTTAACGTAAGGGATGCATCTCAACCGATGGAGTCGAGCTTCTGCTATTGTATTCCAAAGCACATTGTCTTCGGAACGATGTTGCCAGTTTAGAGTTTGAAAGCAATTAGATGGAACTTGTCGATAAAAAGTTACTTCGGTTAACGTTTCAATCAATAAATAGATAAAGACGGCATTTCGTGTGATTATTCTTTAAAAACTTAACTCTGCACCCTTTGGATGTTTTTTTATAACTTTTATTGCTTATATGCAGTTGAATAAAAAAAATCGGCTTTGGTTATCTAAAATCCAGTACAATGCTTTCTTTAAAGAAATATTAAGTCTTAAACGGAATGTATAAATCAATTTCTTTTTATGCTTTCACAACCCTAAAGTGCACCTGTGGCCTTCGTAGTCCTTCTGTATCATTCCAGCGCCTATTTCGGGAATCACTGATTTACAGAGAAAGCTGACATATTTATAAAAACCATAAATATTTACTCTCTTGACTTTCTGAGGTAATAAACTAAGAGCTTATGATTTAGTCACAAGTAAATAGTAATTTTCTTGACTAATATTTTTAACTCTTGACAAATTGTCGTAAATCTCAAATGATTTTACGGGGCCATTTTGAAAGTTGATATTTTTTCATCGGCCAAAAAACATTATAAATGCACATTAATTTAATTATTTTGAAAAGTAAACTTTTGGGAAAAATTATTTATAACTAAGAAAAAGAATTTGAGAGTTTCCACGAGCATAAAAACATTTTCTCCGATCAGATTTTCCATGAATTTGGTTATAAAGATTTTCTGAAGGCCAGTTGTGTCTTTCCAATAAAGAAAATCGAACCGTAAAACTCAGAAAAAGGAACGTAAAATCCTCGTGATTTGGTAGACTTTTGAATTTTCAAGAGTAATAAATATATCCGATGTATAAAAATGAAAATTGTTTTTGACATTTTCCTCAAGTGCCTGACAGAGTTCGTAAGTCGTAACGCGTTCATCATTTTCCACCTCACCCTCTTTAAAATGTTTTGTCGGGTCCACATAAGGCGATCAGCATTCACATCTGAACAGAAAAAACATCCGAAATTTTACCGCCTCAAAGTTCAGTTTTTTTATGAAACCTGTAACGCTGTTTAAATAAAATAACGTAGATTTCACACATGTAAGCTAAACATTAATTTTCCTTCAAAATTAGGTACTCAAAATGCTTATTTTGCCATTAATAGAGTATTAAATATTTAAAACCAAAATTAAATATAATTTAATTACTTTAAAAACTTAAATAGAAAATTTTTAAACCGGAGTAAAAATAAACTTTTAAAATAAACATTATAACAAGTTTGTCTTTATAAAATTTATAAATAAATTTCCATACTTATTTGAACATTTCCACAAAAGTGCACTATAAACAAAATTCATTATTTTAAAACTACGAAATAATATTAATTTAAAATTCCCAAATTAATGTTTTGAATTTCTTACTATTGCTAATTTTAAGATTACTTTAAAAAATGGCGTATGCACAGTTATGTTTAATTATTATCCATACATTCGACTTATTTTCTTATTAACTGAATATTCCGATAGCATTCTCATTCACAAATCTTTCGGTCGTAAAATAAAAAATCCCAAAATTTTCTTTTTGAAAAATTAAAATTTATTAAGTACTATAACCTGAAAAAAGGAGAAAATGAGGCATTAAGAAAAATAAGAGAATGAGAAAGAGGATTACTCAAAATAAATGAAATCAAAGTATAAGAATTTAGGAAGGAAAAAAAATTAGGTCGGACCTCCAATAAAACTCAACGGGTTTTGCGACCGAATACTATTGGATTTATTATATATACAGTGATTTCTCTTGCACCAGTAGGATTTTCCCCATTTCTTTGACGATGAGCGATGAGCAGAAAATTTAATTTTCAATAGCAGATACTTTGATCTTGGAAATCCCGGTGCAATGAAACTTTTTCCGAATCAAAATTTATTGGCAATTATTAAATTTTATCTTTTCCTTCTCCCCTTCGTTATGAATATTCTTTTTCATTCGTAAAAAAAAATTCTAATTCCGATCAACCAGTGCAACTTTCAATATAGAAATTGACAACTTAAAATCATCCGTGATCAACGGTAATAATATATATTAATTAATTTTATTCGTTTGCATTCGAAACTGATAATTACAGAGCGCTCCACACATTGAATAACTCCGCTCAAATACATAAATTATTATGAAAATTTAATTCTAAAATTTATCTCTTCCTCGGGCCAAAAACCAAAAATACTTCTCTAATTCAATTTTCATTCACTTTTTTTTGTTTAAGTGCTTTTACCCATGCATAAATGACAAATGCATTTAAATAAATTAATAAATGTATGAAATATTTCACTCGTGACATAAGCTTAACGAGGCTCGCTCTGAAAAATCACGAGAAAACCGCTTTGTTAAATCCATTCAGTTCGATTTTGGATTTCGCTCAAGTAATGCCTTTCATTCATCAAGACATCTACTTTTATCCGGAAGAATTGAAAAAATTGTGGCGATTAAAAAAATAAATGGCTCTTACTAATGGCCATAATCGACGTTGACTGCAGATTGAAACGTCAGAAACTATCAGAGCGTAAGGATTCACTGCCCGAACTTTACTGTTTTGCGCATACGGATTTGCAAGAGATGGTTGTGTAACCACAACAAGTGTAATTTCGTGAAGCCATAAAATGCGACTCATAACAGCAAAGAAACTATATGCGCAATGAGAAATTCGGTCGTTGATTCGGGCAAAACCTTTAAATTGCGTTCATTAAAGCAATTTTAATTCTTAGTCACCTTTGGGTGCAATGAAATCTCCGCCCCCTCAGGTTTTACAAACCATTTCCCGTAAAGGAGCTCCCGGTAAGGCCATCAAAAATACAGATTTAGGTCGATTGTTACGAAAGGCTTATCTCGGAGCCGCAACTGCTGCGGTGAACGGTTTAAAGCCTGTGGCATTTAACCCTTTAATCAAAATACATTTTCCCCAAAAAGATTTTCTTACACGTTGAATTACCCTCTATCCTCTCTCCCTTTAACTCTTTCTCTCTGCGCTTTTAGAGCGAAACAATAAAATTTATGCCCCATTGAATGAGAGACCGACCGCAACCCAAAGATTCACTTTTAAACGAGCGCCAAGTACAAAAAACTTTTCTAACTGGCAATTCCCAATGATGGAAGTTCGCTAACTGCCCCATGGAAAAAGAAAATTCTTTTCCTTTTTATTGAGCCTCGGTAAATTTAAAATTCACAGATCCAAAAGCTAAATGCGCACACGGTTACTTGCGCGCACACACACCCCCCCCAAAACTTATATCTCTTGCTTATCTTTATTCAAAAACTTTTGTTCTTAACTCAAGACGTGATTTATATATCTTTATTTTCTTTGTCAATGCTTGAGAGACTTACGTTTATCATTTTATATTCAATTCTATCGATTTATTCCAGTCAAATTGGCTCAAAAATGAGGGGTGAATTAACATTAACTTAGTGTAATATAATTTTACTTAAAAAATAAGAGTATAATTATACACAAAATGTAAAAAGTTCTCAAAAATCAGATTTAATAAGCAAATGTTCTCAAATAAGTGAACATATGTAAATGCGGAGTATACAGAAAGAACAGTAGTACAGTATGTACGGTTTCTGTGGAATTTTTTCAGAAACAAACCATAAATCTTTCCACTTTTGTTTACCCGCATGGATCAAAAATCGAAGGAATTATTATCCGAACACAAATCTCAACATGTCCACGAGAGAGAAAGCAGAAAAGGTTCTGCGTCATTTGTAACTGTGACGATTTTTAATATCTCGAAAGAATATTGACTTACAAATGTAATAAATACGAAGAGGAGTTTGCTTTGTTCTGTGATGAGAATGTCGAAGGCGTTAATGACTGAATTTAACAGTTTTCCTTTGGTTCTTTTTAAATCATGCGCAGACTTCGAAAGCAATTTATTTCTTTTCTTCGAGCGACCCTCATCTGTTTCATTCTGGCTTATCACCATCAGCATTTTTCAGAATTCGTTATTTTGTTTAAATCCGACCCATCAGTTCCAATCATTGCCTTTTTGTATTGCCTCACTGTCAGGGGATTTATTGTGAATAAATGTATTTCCCCTTCGATGTTTTTCCAGAACAAAAACATTTTTATTACTCTAATGAATGCGTACCATTTTTTATTAAAATATATTACCTTCATATGTGGTACAATGTGTTGCCATTAAATTTCAAAACAAATTTAAGTGTTCGCAAAGCGAAAGGAATAATTTCCTTTACTGCTGTGGCAATCGTCAATACTTAAATAGTTTTAGTACTTAAATACTTAAGATTCTAAAAAATTCTTCCCAAAAATTACTGTTCAATTCCAACGGTTTTCATTTGAATTCTCCAAAAAGGAATGAAACAAAACACCATCCAAAACAAACAGACAAAAATCCCGTGTTTTGATAATATGAAATAAATTTTTGGCAAAAAAATTTAAAAAATCATAATGCCCAAATTGACAATGGTGTTGTGCAGAGTAGGCAAAACCATAAATTTAGCCAAACCGAGCAGTTACCAGGTGCCCCGAAAACCGCCCTTAAATACTCTAATTTTCGAGAAGCTTCCCGAGCCTCGCTGCGGAGACAAAATCACATGCGGCATCAAAGGACCCCCAATCACAAAGCCAGTCAGGGTGTGCACAAAGGAAGACATGCAAGCTTTCTACTGTCCGCCCCCTCCATGTGACTGCAAAATGAAACCCCTGCCCCTAACGGCAGCACAAAAATTCGGTGAGTATTCCTCCGTTAAGAGGTCATCACCTTGTGACAACAAATATGGGGGCGTTCGCGCTTTTCTTTATTTCTTTGCTTTTCCCACTCAATACCAATAGATTCTTTTACTGGAAAGGTTTCACATAGTTTTTCTTATTGTTTTCCAGTGAAGTTCACAATTCTGGTAGTGAAATCTATGATAGTCGGCGGTTTGGTTTACTACACTTGGTCTGAAGGTCTTTGGAGCGATACGGAACATACTGCCATCATTTATGATAAATTAACGGCTTCTTCCAAAGAAGCCAAATAAAAATTTTAGTAGTTTTTTTAATGTAGTTTTTTTTCAAATTGTTCGTTTTTATCATTATTTTTTAGGAGTTTTATTTTAATTTTATATATTTTTTTTTTTTTTGCAAAATGTGAATCTGTTGTTGGATTTCAAATGTTGATAGATGTTTATTTGTTTTTATATCGATTAACCGTTTGTGGTTATATCGTTTTTTGCAATAAAAAATTTTTTGCCTATTTTGCCGTTAATTTTCTTTGACCTGATCAGAGCGAGTGTTGTGGACTAGATGGCTGTTTGTGAAATTTGCTCGGAGGTCATTTTTGCTTAGCCTTAAAAGCTTTTAACTGGAAACTCTTCTTTGGAGCTTTTATCGAGAAGAGAACTTAACTGAATGAATAAATAATAGCTCGAGGACAAATATTTTTTATATCATATTTACGTGGATGATGTTCTATATAACCTTATCATAAAAATTTTATACTTATTTGCAAAACTAATATGCGGTAAGTTATTGATTATACGTATGTGCAAAGTGAAATATTTTGATGAACATATTTTTACGCGTTTCCATTTTGTAGTAACAGAATCTGTGATGTTGAATAATTAATTTAAAACTGCTTAAAGAGACTGTATTTTACTTTTTTTTCCTCATTATTCTAAAGCGTCCGCAAAATTTTCGAACGGGAGAGAAATTCTTACTTCGTATATTGCGAAACAGTGAATTTAAAATAAGTCAAATTCTGTTTGAAGTTGGATCCGAGAAGGGAATGTTAAATTTTTAAAAACCCAGAATAGAAAATGGTCGGTGGAACGTTGAAAATTGTATTCCTAAGAGACAAGTCTGGAGTTGTCAAAGTAATTTGAATAATATTGTTACTGAAATTATTCATAAACGTGAAACTTGGTCTCAAGGTATTATTGCTTTCATTTTATACATTCAAATTTTTTTTTTTTCAATAAAACAAACTCCCAAATAAAACCTTTGTGAAATGTTCCTTTTTTTAATTATTAAAGCTAAATTGCTTTTGATCAGAGTTCGTTATATTATTTATGCATTATTTTCAATTAGTAACGTTGAAAGAAATTAGTTTTGCAAATAATGCCGTTTTTTCTTGTTCTCCTGAAATTTTTTACAGGCTTAATTTTAATCAGGATTCTTGTTAAATTAGGTTACTTAATAAAGCAAGCGTTGAAAGCATGCTTTGTGGGAGGACTTATTTCCTACACGTACGAACAAGGTTTATGGAGCGATGCCTTTCGATCTTCTTGTTTTTTGGGGAAAATAATTGAAAAATGTCCAAAAGACGAGGATGAAGACGATTATAATGAATTTGAAGACATCAATAATATGTCGCTTGACGAGCCTGAACCTTGTGCACCTTTTATACCTCGCACGGGATTTATACTTTACAAATTAGGATATGTATGGAATCAAGTCGTTATATATTTTTTCTGGTTCATTCTCGACGCGCCGGGAGAAATTTGGCTGGCCTTCCTCGAAATGCTGAAACCGAAACCCAAACCCAAGAAACCGAAAGTATGTATTCAGTAAAAATCCGTAGAGTATAATCCAGATTTCTGAGACTTGTATTAATACTACTGTATTATTTATTGTGTTTGAAGAACTTTCAAGGGCATTATAGATCGAATTTGGCTCCATCGTTATTTTATTTCCAATCCTCATTCTTTGTCAAACTAAGACATTATGGATAAAGTATATTGTAACTCGGGTGTGATAGTTTTTTATTAAGTCAAAGCAAAGATGCGACGATGAGAGGTCAGAAAAGACTTTTACTGCTCGTATTCCTTCCACAATGGTGGAATATTCCCGACCGATATGGAATTACTTTCTGCTTCTAATATAATAATGGCTTATTCGAAGGCGGGGAAACAAAAGCCACCGTAGTTGGAAAAAAAGCCTTATTCGGCTTTGATTCTACAGAAGAAAAGGACCGTACTAAAACCATACTATAAGCAAAGTTCATACTTGACAAATATAAATGTTTGAATTCATGCTGATAATCACAAATATGAAGTTTCAACAGCGGTAATTTTTCATAATTTTGTTTTTCTATTAAAAAAACTGAGTTATTATTAGTCATTTAGGAAATAAAACATAATTAAACTGTTCTTAAGTCCTAATGCATCAAAGGTAAGAATATCTGTGCCAGTGATTTTTACACTGTTTTTATTATAGGCTCATATTTATTTACTGCTACTACTCTATTAAATATGATACACAAATTAAGGAACTAGTAAAAAAAGAGAAAACAAAAGTCAATCAAACCTCTTTCAATGATTCCTCAAAAAAAGGTAAAGCACTGTTCAAAAGAGCGCCACATTCCAGGACGGTTGTTGTCGGACAGGTTCGGGTTCGTGTTCACGCCGCCAGAGAGCACTGCTCGGTGACGTTTCTTGAACACAGTTAATGGAATTTAAGTTTCTCCGCGAAAGGTTTCAACATGGCGGCATGAACGGATTTATTTGTGATTAAGTTCTTTTTCCTTTCACTCATTGTTGAGGTGTAAATGTAAATTAAATTCACAAATATTGGGATATGAGCATCGAGGCCTTCGCTCTGCCGCGCCAGGATTTTGTTGTTAATGTGTGTTTACGGAGTTATTGAGAGAAACAGCTAATTATTTAGGTTCGAACTGTTATAGTTGTAAACAACGTGACATGGCCTGACCTACATATTTGAAAAGTGTGCCCTACTTCGACATATTCATATCAAGTGAAATACTGTTTATGCACAGATGCCTCGAAGAAATGGTTAAAGTAAAAGAACTTAGTTCTTAAATATCCTTGAGATCATGTCCAGTGCCAAGAAGGGTGTAAATACACGTCCACCAGTAGCTCAACAAAACAAAACCGAACCCGGAATCGCTCCACCACGATATCAACCTCCTCCTAGACCTCCTGGAATTTTAAAACCCCACTCTTTGCAAACTCCCCCCAATTATGTACTGCCAGTTTTAGAAAATGATAAGTACTCAGAGGGAAAACAAAAACTCAGTGTTGATTCCTATCCATATCCAGAAAGAAATTTAGATACAAAACTAACTTACATTAATCCTCCACAATATCCAGCTCCTCCTCCTGTTCTTAAGCAAAACAGTGCCAAACCTGGTACACCCACCAATTTACTTCTTCCTAATAGAAAAATAGAAGAATCACATGTTAGTAGAGGTCACTCTGAAATGTTGAAATTTGTTCGTGTAAATAAATCAGATTCAGAATCAGGAACTCCAGTGCCTAGCTTTCCTCAAGAGCAGAAGAAGGTTGAACAAACCAGTAATCAGATACAGAGTTACATAAGTGAAATCAGAGCTTTGAAAGAAGCCAATCAAAGACTTAGTGATGACAATCAAGAATTAAGAGATTTATGTTGCTTCCTCGATGATGACAGACAAAAAGGCAGAAAACTTGCAAGGGAATGGCAGAGATTTGGGAGGTACACTGCAAGTGTGATGAGGCAGGAGGTGTCAGCATATCAGAATAAACTCAGGCAGTTGGAAAATAAGCAGCAAGAACTAATAAAAGACAATTTGGAGCTAAAAGAATTGTGCCTATACTTAGACGAGGAGAGAAACACAGCAGGCACCTGTCCATCTTGTGGCCATGGGCTGCCTGTTCACCCCAATCACAGGGATGATGGAGATGGGTCCAGTTCAAGTACAAATGCAGATGAACCAGGTGCCTCACCAGTTTATCCACCTCCAGCACCAAGGAGAACGGAAAGTAGAGAAAGATTATTGGAAGAAAGCATTCAGAGGCAGAGAAACATATTTAATGAGCAAATAATTCAATATGTGAGGTATTTGGAGTTGAGAGTGAAGGGATTGGAAAAAGAAAGACAAACATTGATACAAAAATTGTTGCAAAATGGATTCAGAGAAGAAGATCTGAAAGCAAGAGGGATTTGGAGTTCATCAGAAGATGTGAGTATTTGATTTAAATTGGCATTAACATTAGCAAAAGCTGATTTTAATGAGAACTTCTCATAATGGTTATTATTTATTGACAGGATGTATTAAGCAGGCCAGATGCTGTTGTGAGAGCATTGCAAGTCCTTGAAGTGAGAGAACTGATTGAAAGATCAAATAATTTAGATCCGGGAAAGGGTCATCAGTCCAATGAAATGCTTTCGGACATTGATGAGGGAGAGAAGGCTCTCGTCATGGAAATGTGCAATGTACTGTAACTCTTTAAGATCAGATAATTTTCCCTTTTTTGATTTTATGTCTGATTTTTGAAATCTCTTTTAGGTTGTTTGGAGAAAACTGGAGGAAGGACCAGCAGCCAGGTGAAAAACTTTTCTGTTTTCTGCAGATCTCTGAAATATTGTGCCTATTATGAAATCCAAAAGCTTCATTAAAATGAAGTGTATCAAATAAAAATATCATAAAAGTGGAGAAATATAGAATGAATTTTATTCTATACAATTTAGTATACCTATTTATTAAATTTTATAGATGAAGAAAAAATAAGATTGAGATTTACTGTATCTGAGATTAAGTAAAAGCCTATTCAAATGTGTGAGCCACTTTTTAAGTTGAATTAAGCTTATAAGAGTTTTTAAGCCAAAATTATTGGCTTAACAATATTGAAGATTTTAGATTATTAATTTTTTTAAAGTATTGAGATTTTGATTTAACAATTGTAAAATCATATTCTAAAAAAGTTTTGCATAGTATAAAGTTTTTTATTAAGTCAAAGGTGCCAAAAAATGCAGGGAAATTAATTTTTAAAAATGCAAGTGAAATTTTTTTATCATTTAATATGATATTATGTTAAATAAAATGATATTATTTGCAAAGTCTACAAATTTTTTAGCTATTTTAAGCATAAAGAAAATCTTTTTATACGAAAATGTTTTGAAAATTAAACTTTTTTAAATTTGAATCAAAGATTTTTACATAAGATAATATATTTTTCAGTATTTACAATTTGGTTTTTTTAAAATGTATACAACTAAAATTTGTACATATTTATATACATTTAAAATTTTGTAATGATTTAGTCATTTTTAGCTTAAGTTTTACTATTACATTTTTTTTAGGTTAAAAATGACAATTAAATTTTTTTAATAAAATTTATTCCTCTTTGTTGCCTTTTGTATTAGTGGTTTAATATATTTTCTTTTTGAAAATAATTATATTTATTTAATTATATTTTATAAAACCCTTGTCCCTCACTTCAGTTCTCTTTTACACAATTTTAAATCTTAACGACAACGTTTTTCTTATTCTTAGTTTTCAAAAATAAAGTGAACTGAATGAGCAAAGCACTCTTTTTATTCGTTTTACGTAATTTTAATGAACATTAATTGAACTTTCCTAAGTCTTCTTAACTTGCTTTAAGAATAAGAAAACGTATTCGTTATTTTTACTATAAGCTCTGGGTTTCGTTTCCTTTTACACGGTTTTTTCTTGTAACAAATGTAATGGAGAAAAAACCGTTTAATGAAAGGGTGTGAGACAATTTCAATGAATTAAAGTATTAACACTAATTTTATGTTCAATATATATGCAAGCATAACATAAGTAAACATAATTTACCTAGATGACGGTTTTCCAGATGAAATTTATGAATCACATATATATGTATTCACATAAAAATTATTTTTCTGCCCGAACCGTGACATCAAGTCGGTAAAAACGGCGGAAAAATGTCAGTTAACCATAAAGTAAAAAGGATGTGGAAGTGCATTCAAGAACAAGAAGCGTTTATTTTCTCTATGGCTGCGCATGTACACCGCCTTGTTTGATAAAAATTCTGACAGAATTTTCAATCATATTCAAAATGGCGACTAAAAGCGGTAAGTAGGTACTTTATTTTTAAAAAATTTGTCTGGTAATTTCGACTGTGTTGCTATTTCTTATTTTTTTAAAGACAATAATGCTGACGACAAGAACAAAATGGACACTACGAATCCGCCCATCTCAGAGGAAACGCTAAATGTTATAAATGCCGAAAAAGAAGAAAATGACATCGGGGATTCCAATAATTCCATTAAGAAAACTCGAGTAGATATGCAATCCCTGCCCATTAGGCAATATTTAGATCAAACTGTAGTACCTATTCTGTTACAAGCGCTATCGACTCTTTCAAAAGAAAGGTAAAAATTAAGTACTTTTTAATACATAGAGGCTTGCCTTTTAATACTTCATAAAGAGTGTTATACATAGTAATATAGTATATATAGTTAGAATTAAGACTGGATATTTTCTTTTCACCATAAAAACAGTTGTTGTAATAAAGTATTCAGTTATTATTAATTGATAAAGCTGAATAACTGTCATTTTGACTTAAGCCATTGGCTTTATCAATAAATCAATTAAATATCTTAAAATTTATTCTAAAAACAGCTTATTTAACTGCTGAGGAACTTTTTTTTACCCAAAATAACAATGTAAAATTTTGTATTCCTTTTCAGACCACCAGATCCTGTTGCATTTTTGGCTGCTTACCTCCTCAAAAATAAGGCACAGTATGAAACTGCTGCAAACACACCAGCTAAAACAGGGCAGTAAAATTGTAAAATTTAGTTTATTTTATACTTTTTATACAACTTATAAAAGCTTGAGTTTAGATAAATAGAAACTCTTTGAAAGTATAAAAAAATAAATCACACTGAGTTTGGCAAAAAATATACATGTATATTTTTTTCCATATGAAAAGCCTTTTTAAAGTTTTAAATATTTCTGAAACGGTTTTTTAAATTTAATAAAATAATAAAAATGGTTCTGCTCTTTTAAAAACTCATTTCATGTCAGTAATTCATAAACTTCTGCCATATCATTTGAAGAAACACTTATTGAATAATTTATGTTTTAATGTATTGTACTGATCAGTAACACAGTAGCATTTAAATTTCAGGACTCTTTACTAGTCACAGAGACAGTTATTAAGTATAAAAAGACTCATCTTGGTAAACACATTTAATTTCTTAGTTGTCATTAAATGTTTTACTAATTAAAAACTTACACAATCAAAAAAAGGGCACAGAATCATAAAATTTTTACTTATTTCTTTTATAATATGGTTAAGGAGTTCTCTTTAGTAATGGCATAAATGATTGGGTTTTCTCTAAAATTCAATATTTTTTGTGCCAAATCTCACAGATAGCCAAACATAAGGAAAATAATTGTGGGAGTTATATAATTACTTAAACAAAAACAACTCACAAATTAAGTTGAATTTATTTTAATTATTAATTCATTCATTTCTTTTTTCATTTTCATTCACTTTTCAAATCGAAAAATATTGTTAAATTTTTCGTCCTTTTTTAGACTTAAATAAAAAAACTATTTTTTATAAAACTTTTACATTTCATTCAGAATCCTAATTAAATTATCATTTTTAATTAATTTTTTTACTTAAAATTTTTAAGAAATATACTCAGTGATGATTTAATACAGTGATGGCCAACGTTTGATAATAAGGGGGCCAAAGTTGAGTTTGGTGTAACTTCGCGGGCCATAACTTATGCGAAAATTAAATATGGATTTTTAAAATTAGTTTTTACTCTTTCCTCTCTTTTTCTGATTTTCTCCTTTTCTCTTTCTTCTGATCATTTTCTCCTTTTTTCCATTTCTCCTTTTCTCTTCTCATCATTTTCTCCTTTTCTCTTTCTTCTCATTTTCTTCTCTTCTCATGGCTATTGCCTTTGCCTCTTTTTTCCGGCTTGACCCTTTTTACATTTTTATGCAAGCAGTCCTTTTGACTTATATGACCAAATAAATTTAAAATTTTACCGAAAGGTACGAAAGAATCTCAAATTGAAGTTATTCTAATATTAGCGTACAGTCATAATCATTTATTTAAAAATCAAAATGGACTAAAATCACCAAATATGTATGTGAATATAGGAATAAAAGAGCGGGCCACATGCAACACCTTCACGGGCCGGATATGGCCCACGGCCCATACGTTGGCCATCACTGATTTAATAATATTGAGTTTTTCAAACATTAGAAGGTAAGTAACCATTTTCGGGGAAGTTTTACAAACGCATGTGCTTCACTGCTTACCATTTTATTTTCAATGTCAAACATTATTAAAGTTTTGAAACTCAATTAAAAAGTTTCATATAATTAATTTTATAAAAATCAATAAAATGTTAACCGATACCTTTAAGGAGCTGAAAGAACTGTGACTTTTTTAATTTCCTTTCAAGGTGGTTGTTGACGTTGTAATTGCAATTCCTCCAACGGCGCCCCATTTTCGTTACATTTTCATGAAATAAACCCACGAGGAAGTCTCATAAGTTTATATTTTAAAAGTTTGACGCGCAATCAATCAATCACCGAACTATGCGAAAGCCGAAAAAGAAAAAAATCTGACCCAGATTTCATATATGAAGTAATGATTTAATTAAGCGGTGAAAAAAGAGAAACATGAGATGATTCAGGAATCTTTAAAGTCCCGCATTTTGATGATGAAAAAAATTCAGGGCGGACATGTTTCTTTTTTTTATAACTTGGCATTTCACAGTCGTTTTATTAAAATTCCTCCGGATAAAAACTATAAAAGTTTGATTAAATTTTTTCTATTGGAAACTCTTTATTATGAGTTGGAAAAATTCCTGTGAAATCTGCAAATTTATTTGGAGAATGGAAAAAAAATGGAGGAAAATTCCGGAAAAGTTGTAACAAATTTCAACTCGACAGTTGAAAATGACCACTCTGAAAAAGTCTCCAGGCTTTTATAAATTAGGTTTACAAATTAAAAAACTCTCCTCGGGAGAGAATTCGTAAATAAACTGAAGAACGCAGAGGCTTAATTACCTTATTTAAAAACGTTTTCAAATCATTTTCTCATCATTTTTAATGAGCTTTTAAATGGAAACGCAAAAAGCGTTTTAACAGAAAATAATTACAATGACATTTTAGGTTAATTTCGAACTCTGGTCAGCGACGGCCTGCGGGGAGCACTTCGCTGAGCCGGAAAATTTAACGAGTGCGTTTATGATGGGTGGCACAACATAAATTACAATCCGTAATTAGCGATAGTTAATTATTTTTCCGGGTCGAAACGGGATAAGGAAAGACGAATGACACCTACAATCCAATCATAAAGACGTTCCCTCGAGGGGATTTGACTAAATTAACTTCATTATGGCCTCGATGGGGAATCAACAGTCGGTTCGCGAAAGGGGTGAAAAGTTTTTATCGCTTTTATGCCTTTGATCGTCCCCGAGATGAATTTTTTTGTCAGAGACGCCGCGGCACAATGTAAACTTTCGTACCTTTGGGAGGGAAAGCTTTTTTTTAGGCAGAATGAATTGCACCTTTCCAAAGTTTGCCCCGTTTTCAAGGTAAAAAATTAATTCGGTGGAAGGAAAGGGTTGAGGGGGGTTGTTGAACAATAAAAACTTTTCAACTTCCTGCCTTTGTGAAAGAAAGCCTCAAGCCTAATTAATTTTAATTAAGCTTCCTGTCCAAGATTCGGAAAGAGATGTGGATAACAATACGCGTTGGGAGTTTTGTCTTTCTTTTGAATCGATTCGCCTTATTCATCGATAATATCTTT
The DNA here is from genome assembly GCA_028293925.1 of Brueelia nebulosa. Classification (NCBI taxonomy): domain Eukaryota; kingdom Metazoa; phylum Arthropoda; class Insecta; order Psocodea; family Philopteridae; genus Brueelia; species Brueelia nebulosa. The sequence goes on along the minus strand of JAQIBA010000118.1, from coordinate 398,399 downwards.
GAAGATTTACAGGAAAAAAAAGGATAATAACAAAACTTATTTATGTATGGTTTGAACTAACTTCGGGTTATCAGATTTTAAAGAAAAAACAAATAATTAGGCTGTTATTTTATGTTAATTAATATTATAAATAATTTTAATTAATAAAAGTTCACTAAATCGTCAGAAGCTTTAATGCAATTAAAGATTTTTTGGGTTAAAATTCCATTTAAGTTTTTCTATTTAATATTCAGCGTTTGGTGGTTTTGATTATAAAAAAAAATGAAAATTTGCATAATTATTTTTTATCTCTGCCGAATTTTCATTTTGTGGAGAAACTTTCACTTTTTTTGAGGATTTACTGTATATTATTAATTTGAAAATACTGAATGGTTTCATATCTATACAATGCTATTATAATTATGTCCACGAAATTCATACAATTTTTCAAACTTAAATTTATAATTTGAATTATTTTGTAGTTTTTTTTCCGAGTCAGACTTCCAAATTAATGATTATAATTAATAATTATAACCGTATAATTCTAATTGTTTTGCAAAGATTTATTTATTTCTATTTTTTTCAGTGTATATATAATTTTGGTTGGCCTTTGTAATGATTTCGGGAGTAATTAGGAAATATTATACTGTATTTTTTTTGTAGCGCTTACTTCAACAGCTTTTCTAACTTCTGCTTCTTTTCTCTCTGCGGTTTATTTTGTGTCCTTTCTTTGAATAAGGCTTCCTTGTTTTTTATTATTGTTTCTTTTTGTTGTTTTCTTACCTTAAATTCTACTTTCTTAAACCTTTTGTATCTTCTTCTGTTCTTTTTTGTTTTCTTCTGCAGTAGAAATAGGCCAAGATCTGTGTGATGAGTCTGTTTGGGTGCTTTTTATTGTACGGTTATAATTTTTTATCGGTTATAGCTCGAGTCAATAGTAACTTCCAATTTGGGAAAAAATACTCTGTTGTTTTTTTTATCTAACTTTTATAGGTTATAACAACAATTTGACTTCTAAAGGTGTTGGTTTTAAACTCTTTAGGGCAGATATTGCCTCACTTGCAGTTGTCTTTATCCTGAAAGACTACAGCAAATTACGAAATGATTTTGACAACAAGAGAAAGGTTGAATATTTCGCAATCAACTAAATAAATAAACGGAAAACGTGCGATAAAAAAACGGAACTCGACATAATATAAGAAACTTTGAGATTTCAGTCTCTTTCACCGATTCCACTTCGGTTACGATTATCATTAAGGAAAATGGAGGATAGTTTCACTCTATTTATTAATAATCTTCAAACGGATGTGAATAAATTACAACCAAAATACATTTTAGAAAATTTACTGAGCGAAATTTGACATAATTAAAAATATACAAAATATGGCACGAAATTATTGTGAATTTCTTAAGCAATATTTAATAAAATACAATGATGTGAGTTATGTCTTGCAAACGCACTTCAAAAATGGCGGTGCGCTGAAAAGAGGAAGTCGAGTCAGCAGCCATTCATTTCCTCTAATGTTTGCTCTGCTTCCGGTATATTATTTCCCGAAAACATTCCTCTTAACTTATCAATTATCAAATGAGCACGAAATGAAATATTAAAAAACACCTCACATAAAGATAATAATGGCTTTCAGCTTTCTAATTTTTCTATTTTCGCTATTTGCCTGTCGTCACCGGTAGTCAGCGACACACAGTAATGACTACGCCCAAGAGAAACGCATGCAAAGCTCTTCTCTGAATTCGGCTGTCAGCGAAGGTCGTCTTCTGCTCCACTAAGATTTCCCGGAGATGAATTTTTAAAAGCGATTTTTCTAAGAGAAAGTGAAAGGTTTGCCCGACGCCGACTCACTCCTTTCCGCTTTTGATCCTTTTCTGTTCGTCGTCCATCGAAGACACCATTATGTGCTCGATTATTTTGAAGAGGTGCGTCCACGCCTCGTGAAGTTCGTCGTCCCATTGCTTTTCTAGGGAAGGTTTTATCGCGAGGATGAACTGAGGTCCGACGAGCTGAAAGTAAAATTTCCTTTATTTCTCTTTTGAAAAAAAAAAAAACCCTTTTAACCGTTCTTTGTCAGCCGGAAATATCACAAAATAAAATAAAAATATAAGAAAACCCGTAGCGGGGGTGGAAAATTTCGCTCGTAATATCGAAAAGGAAGCCGGGAAAATTTAACAGTTCCCACTCATTTTTATGTTGAGCGTTTTCTTGGAATATCAGTAAAATCCGTTTTACGGCGGCTTTTTTTCAATTTTCAGAATATAAGCTCAATTCGAAGTGAAGGGAACTGTTTTGGCGCGCTTTGCTGGTGCCAGTTGGAACCCATACTTAAATGAAACGTCACATTCGATGCTTAATTTTAAAGTAAGCTATTTTGATAAATAAAATATTTTATAATCGAAAATTCGTAAATTAACTTCCCCTTTGAAGTATTTATTCTCGCGTCGAAAAAAATTCGAAGAATCCTTTTGTCTCCCACAAAAGGCGTTGCCAATTTTCCTTATAAATTCTTTCAACACATTTAAGAACCGCTCACGAATTTTTCCGGAGTTTTCTATAGATTTTTTTTACAGGTTCTTTTCATTTTGGTTTATTTACTTCCATCAAACATACTTTTATATAGTTTTATTATGTAATAATTATTTTAGGGCGGTTCTTTGAATGATACCCAAAGTGTTAATAAAATTTTTGGGTATTTTATTGATAGCTAAAAATTCTATTTTTTAATTTCTAAAAAGATTATATTTAAGTTTTATATTTGGCTATGTTTTATTTATTATTTTACATACGACTGTTTTATTTATTTATTTTTTTAGTGTCCATTACTTACACAGTTTGTTATATTACTATAAACAGGTTTGTTTTTTGTATTATAAATATGTACTTTTATATTATATACAAATCCCCATTAAATGTTACTCTGTTAATTTATTTCTCAATATTAAATGTCAAATAATTTATTTACTTTTTTAAATTTTATTTTTTTACTTTTTTATCTCTGCATAACACCCAATTTTATTTTATTATTTATTATTTTTATTTATACACAGTATTTAACTTTATTTTTACACGATTTTATTTTTGTATAATGCCTATTTTTATTTTATATTGCTTTGTTTTGTATATTATGTTCTTATTCG